>JAKWIX010000324.1:33274078-33324078 GCA_027704785.1 Solanum chmielewskii | reverse complement strand
AAAGTCTAATACTTTAGTCAGTACACAGTAAATATAGAGGCATTCTAGCAGGATCAAGATCCCAGAAACAACGCAAGCTACCACCTCTCTCTTTTTTCAGACCAAAAAAAAAGGAATTCAATGAATGAACCTGAGATGCTCTAATACACATATTTTCACTACTTTGTCAGCATAGTTTTCTTCCACTCCACCCTAGTACACAGACTTGAAGCCTTTTACCAATGCTAAGAACTTCACATCTACATAATTATCATAAATATCCACTATATCAAAAATCTCATATTGAATCTTCTATATTATTACCTTTCTTCAGCTGAGTACAACAATTTTTGTATACATCCCAAACATCACCTGTTACGGGGAAGTTCGTGTATTCACCCTTCTTCAAAAGTTATGTAGCTACTATATGTGAAATGTTGTTAGTAACAGTATATTCTTTCATCTTACCATTTAGAAATTTAATCATTCCCAACCAATTGATATTGTTATACCATACCATTGTATAGTACTTTTAGGGACTAGACACGCATAAAACCATGCCACATGCAACACAAACTTACGGGAAAAGATCTATTTTATTTATCAGCCTATAGTACTAAGGCAATGAATCTTTATTGTTATATATCTCCCAACATGGAAAAATTTGAAACATCTCCGGCGATCTATCATCAGCAAATTTGTAAAACTGCGGTTCACGAACCTGATAAGGTACTGATGCAACATAGTTTTCAGTAGAATTCACAGAGTCTATGAAATTAGTTGTTGCTCTTTCGTCTATGGATGAAGCAGAAATGCCTAATTTGTAGGTTGGTAAGGCGGCAATATCTAGTTCAAATTATCCTACAGGAACATCATTGTTCTCCATCATCCCTTCAAGAATGCCTCTAGTCTTGGTGGCCAATTCTTTTTTGCAATCCCTCACTGGTCTAGAATGAAAAACGATCAATCATTTATCCAAAAAGACAAAAAAATTATATACAAATGAAATCTCAAATTATAAGATCAAAGAACCCCACAAAAAAATGAAAAATGATAACTCTTTGATTTATGAAACCAAAAAAGAATTTGGCATTCATTTCTATTTAAAAAACAAACCATAAAGGGCTGATGCACAAAATTATACTGGAGATGATAACTTGGGTTGTTTGAGTAGGCAAATGAAAGAGGATTGGAAGCAAAGCAAGTGTTAATAAACTTGTATATACAGGAAAGTTGTAAAGATTATGGTATAAATTATGTCTTAATGAGTAGCATCGAGGGGGATTAGTAATTTTCTATTTATTTTTTACAACATTGTACTTGATATAATTTGACGACTACAACAACTATAAATTTTAATCTTTATTATATCTAACTAGATAAATTGACTGCAGTTCGTGCGGTGGTGAACTATGTCAATAATCTACTTTTGAACACTTGATAATATTAGTATTTTCAAGTGGGTACAACCCTACGATAAATTTACAGAATAGTTTATCCAAAGATAAAATGAAATATTATTTTAAATATTAAAACCAAAAATATTTGATTCTTTGTATGTAGTTTGTCATTTATTATTCATTTAAGATGTATTTATATTTGTAGTGTCAAAACGTGGTACAAACATTTTATTCATCAATTCCTAGAGTTTTTGTCCTATTCAAGGCCTCTACAAACAAAAGCTAAATATCTTATATTTTATATAAGTAGTTGTGAACTTAACCAATTAATTAAAAAAAATTTTAAAAATATCTTGGATTTCAATACAATAAAGTACATTGCTCCAATAATTTGAATTAAATAATGTTTTGTCAAGTCTTTTTATTCAAAATCAGTTGCAGTCGGTGACACTACTTTGATAGCCAATACAAATGTTGTTTTTTACATTTCGATCAATATGATTATTTTTTTCGAATTTTAATCTTATTTCTATAAGGAGATAATTATTTCTTTAATATTTAATTTATATGTATCATCCTACTTTGAGGGGTAGTTCATTAACTCCAATCCAACATTTGAACCCAGTAACTTTTGATTAAGGTTTAGTAAAATACTTATTGTTATGCCTCGGAATTGCAATGACCAACAATAGAGCCTCACTTAATGAATAATGTATAAAATTATGTTTCCATGCATATACTTATGTAATAATATCGATTTAGAAGTATTAGATCCTAAGAATAAAGGGACAACCATAACGTCCGGAAACTAGTTAAATTGAACTAGTAAACGTCTTTAGGTCATGTAAGTATTTGAGTGTGTTGTATGAAGTCTAAAACTTGTAAAATTATTTTAAATAGATAAAATAATGTTGATGTGATCAAAATGTCCATGTCCAACCCCCCAACAACCACCCTAGGGGTCATTCAGGAAAACCTTACTATTGTCCAAAAAGATGCCTAAGGCAACAACAAATTTAATGTACATGAAACCAGTCCGCGTCGCAGACATGGTTCACAAAGGACCAAAATTTTTGTTCCACTATTCAGACTCTACTTTCTCTAAAATTTAAAAATGGAAATCTTTTGGGAATAGCTCCGCGACGCAGACTTGTTTCCTAACGAAAATTTTGAATTTTGAAGTAAAATTTGACTTCACTAAAAAGTCAAACTATGTGAGGGGTCTTTTTGTTAATTTAGTGGAGGGTTATATATTGATATTAAATCACTTATTTTACACATTTTACCAAGTCAATCAAATCCCAATATCAAAACCCAAAAGATCTTTCTTCTCTCTATATTCTCTCTATAACGTACCTCCATTGAAAAAGCATTAAGGCTTGGAGAAGAAGACCAAATCTTCCTAGATTTATACTCATAGTCATGGCTAAATTAATCAAAAGGTATAGATTCTTTAACTCTTGGAATTTCTTTCTCCAAGATTTCCATTCAATGATTATTTCAAAATCACCCAAATTCAAGGGTTTTCTCAAACAATGGAGTTCCTTCTAAAACTTAAATTGTGGGTTAATTACGATGAAATGTGATTACATAGGGTTAATTAATGGTGTATTTGTCGTAAATTGGTGTTGTTTGATGGATATTTAATTTGATCTATGTTCTTCGCCAAAATTCATCAAATTTATGATCTTGCTTGTGAATTGAATGCAAGTGATGAATGTATACATTGTTAGACTTGTGTTAATTATGTTATTACATTCATGGAATGGCTATTGTCATGTATTGTTGTGTTTGTCTGCCAATCTGTGTTATGAAAATCAGAAATTACTGGTTGTAATAAATCTTTCAGAAACACGAAGTAACTGAGATTTTTAGAACCAGTAAGTAAGATGAACATAAATTTATTTGTAAAAAATAATTGAATATGTAAAAACATACAAGAATCTGGAATACTCTTTTCAATAATTTTTGAAGAAAATCAAATCCACTGAATTCATAGTGTCTCCTTAAGGAAATTATTCCCCTCTAGTATCCGTGGTTTGATTTGGAATATAACCTCCTAGGGTAAAATGTTCTTAATAAGTAGAGTATAGATACAAAAAACTCTACTGTCAGCGAATCAATCCACAGCAGGAAAGTACACGAAGAAATATGTATTTTCAAGAAGAAGGAAGATCAGAAAATTCATAGGGAAATACTATGAAGACTGAATGGTATTTATAGGTAAGAAGAATATATTATAAAAGGTTGCAACCGTGTCAGAATTGACACGACCATTAATGAAAGGTTGCAAACATTCAAATGGTATTGACTATTCCTGAAAGTTGCAACCTTTCAGAATAGTCATGGCGGGAATTTTAAATATAATAGAAATTAAAACGGGTCATGAGCTTGGATCCGAGTCGGGTCGGGTTAATTAAAAAGTTGAAAACATTTCGGCTAACTTTTTTTATCAACTAATTACTTAAAATAAATTTTTCCAAAAAAATTATCTCTCGATCGATCATTTGCAAAGCCAAAGACAAAGCCGAAGTCGAAGCCGAAGACGTAGCCGACGCTAGCGACGACGACGGCGGTGCGAGGGGGGTCCCTCTTTCTAACCCCTTTAACAAATAATAGTAGTGTTTATTTATTTAAACTCTCGTATTTTCATTTCCATTACAGATGAGGGTCAATTGCCTTTTTCATTAAAGCATTAGAGGTCTTTTCATGTTCTCAACCTTTCAAGTTCTAAACTTTTCAAATTCCTCTCCTTCCCTCTATTTCCCATCAAATCTTGCTACATAACCAACAATCCCCCACATTGTTGGGGAATAGATATAACATAGGAATGCACGGACAATTGTGTACTTTACAAGCAAGGATTAATTACATCTGGATAAGTAGGTTTCCCAGTGGACTTTCCGTAGTGAACATATGTAGGATATACTTGGTCAATCGGTAGATGTGATATCTTTGAACCATCGAGATTTTGTGTATACCTATACAATCATATGTCACACAATTAACCCTTTATTGTTTATGATTCTTACGTTTGTGTTCGTTTCAGCCGTGAACACCTCCTGGTCTCATGAGTGTATAGAGAATAGGCTTTTGACTCAAAATTCTCTTTCAAGCGGCTTCCGCTTCACACTCACATATGTGATTTCTAACCGTGTCACCTCGTAGATACACTATTTGGTCAAATCTACCAAACTTAGCAAATCATTAAAAAGTTTAAGTTTTATTACCTCATTAACAAGCCTTAAATTCTTTACCTTTTCCTGAAAATTGTCTTCATCATTAGAATAAATTAAGTTAATAGACAATGTCGAACCGTCAGCCACAACTTTGTTTTTCTCCTTGAATATAGCTCTTGGGATCTCCAGTCTTCTAGATAGAGTTACCATCATGCTGACTTGTCCTAAATCGTAAACCCATTCCTTTGGATGATCGTTCAACTGTATCTCTCACTAGGTCTTTCGTTAGTTGATCTGACAAATTATCGCTTGACTTTACATAGTCAATTGTGATAATTCCACTAGAGAGCAGTTGTCATACGTTGTTATGTCTCCGTCATATATGACGAGACTTTCCGTTATACATATCGCTCCCTGCCCTACCTATTGTTGCTTGACTATCGCAATGTATGCAAATTGGTCCAACAGGTTTGGGAAAGAATGGAATATCCTCTAGGAAATTCCGGAGCCATTCCGCTTCTTCACCAGCCTTATCCAAAGCAACAAATTCATATTCCATTGTGGAGGGAGCAATACATGTCTGTTTGGAAGATTTCCAAGAGACAGCTCCTCCACCAAGTATGAATACATAACCACTCGTGGATTATACATCATTTGACCCAGTGATCCAATTTGCATCACTATATCCTTCAATCACAACAAGATATTTATTATAATGCAAAGCATAATGTTGTGTCCATTTTAGATAACCCAACACACGTTTCATAGCCATCCAGTGAGTTTGATTCGGATTACTAGTGTACCGACTCAGTTTACTAATAGTACATGTTATATCTGGTCGCGTGCAATTCATAATATACATCAAACTTCCTAACACTTTGGCCTATTCCAATTGAAAATCACTTTGACCTTCATTCTTTTTAAATGTACAACTTAAATCAATTGGAGTTTTGGCAACATTGAAATTCAAGTAATTGAACTTATCCAATACTTTTCCAATGTAATGAGATTGAGATAATGCTAGTCCTTGGGGAGTTTTGATAATCCTGACCCCTTAGATCAAATCAACAACTTCTAAGTCTTTCATATCGAACTTGCTGGACAACATGCACTTAGTAGCATTTATATCGTCAATTTCTTTACTCATTATTAACATGTCATCAACATACAAACAAACAATGACTTCATGATTCTCAACGTTTTTAATGTAAACACATTATCACATTCATTAATCTTGAATCCATTTGCCAACATTATTTGATCAAATTTAGCATGCCATTGTTTGGGTGCTTGCTTGAGTCCATAAAGTGACTTCACAAGTCTGCACACTTTATTTTTTTTACCAGGAACTATAAACCCTTCAGGTTGTTCCATGTAAATTTTTTCCTCTAACTCTCCATTTAAGAAGGCTGTCTTTACATCCATTTGGTGGATTTTAAGATCATGCACTGCTGCTAGTGCTATTAACATCCTAATTGATGTTATCCTTGTTACTGGAGAGTATGTGTCAAAGTAGTCCAGACCTTCCTATTGTATGTACCCTTTGACTACCAGTCTAGCCTTATATTTGTCAATAGTCCCATCAGGTTTCATTTTCCTTTTAAAGATCCACTTTGATCCTAAAGGTTTATTTCCTGGAGGAAGATCAGTCAATTCCCAAGTGTGATTGCTTAAAATTAATTCAATCTCACTATTGGCTGCTTCTTTCCAATCAGTTGACTCTGACGAAGAAATAGCTGCTTTAAATGTTTGAGGCTCATTTTAAAGCAATAGTGCTACAAAATCTTGTCCGAAAGAAACAGATTTTCGTTGTCGAGTACTCCACCTAGGTTCCTCACTAGTTAGAATATTTTCCATTTATTCTTCTCGTGGTCATTTAGGTCTTTCACTTGTTGACTCACTTTCAGTTTTATACGGATAAATGTTTTCAAAAATCTCTGCATTATCTGATTCAATTATCGTATTAATATGAATCTCAGGATTATCATATTTGTAAAACGAAAATCGAAAAGCTTTACTATTCACAACATAACCAATAAAGACACAATCTATTATTTTGGGTCTAATTTTAACCCTCTTCGGTAAAGGAACCTCAACCTTTGCTAAACACCCCGACAGTTTGAAATATTTCAAGTTGGATTTTCTTCATTTCCACAACTCACATGGAATTGATTGTGTTTTTTGACGTGGTACTCTATTGAGTATTTTATTAGTTGTGAGGATGACTTCCCCCCAAAGATTTCGCGGTGAACTAGAATTGATCATTAAGGCATTCATCATTTCCTTTAATGTTCTATTCTTCCGTTCTGCCAAACCATTTGACTGTGGTGTATAAGGTGCAGTAGTTTGATGAATAATACCATATTCCAAACATATCTCTATAAAAAGGAGATTCATATTCTCCACCCCTATCACTCTGAAACATTTTTATCTTTAGATTCAATTGGTTTTCCACTTCATTTACTTATTGTTTAAATTCATCAATTGCTTCATCCTTACTATTAAGCAAATATTCATAACAAAATCAAGTGCAGTCATGAATAAAAGTTATAAAGTAGTTTTTTCCACCATGAGATTGTGTTGACTTCATATGGCATATATCTGTGTGAATTAAGTCTAAAGTTTTTGAATTTGTTTCAACAGACTTGTAAGGATATTTAACAAACTTACTTTCCAGACAAATTACGCATTTCGACTTATCGCATTTAAAATAAGGAAACACTTCTAGATTAACTAATTTTCGCAAGGCTTTATAATTTACATGTCCAAAACGGGCATGCCATAAATCACTTAACTCCAATAAGTAAACAGCAGCAACATTTTTATTAATACTGTCAACAACCATTACATTTAATTCTAAAAGACCCTCATTGAGGTAGCCCTTTCCTATGAACATTTCATTATTACTTATTACAGTTGTATCGCTAACTAGGACACACTTAAACCCGTTCTTAACGAGTAGTGCAACAGAAACTAAATCCTTTCTAATAGTAGGGACATGCCGAACATTGTTCAAAGTCAACACCTTGGCGGATGTCATTTTCAACATTACTTTCCCAGTTCCTGCAATTGTTGTTGTTGTTGTGTTTCCCATGAATATATCTTCATTGTAGTCAGCATGAGTGTACATTGCAAAGGCTTCTTTCACAGATCAAATATGTCTGGTGGCACCTGAGTCGAGAAACCACTCCTTGGGATATCCAACTAAGTTACACTCCGATATCATTGCACACAAGTCATCTGCATCTTCCATCTTTTCCACGATGTTTGCTTGACTTTTCCTTTGCTTTTGTTTTTGTCCTTTGTTGGAGCATGACAATCAAAACATCTATGGCCAGCCTTGCTGCAATAATAACAGTTGCCTTTTATTTCTTCTTGGCCTATTCTTACTTCTTCCCGTTGGACTTCTTTCTCTTTTTGTCTTTTGTAGGAGCTTCTTCAACAATATTAACTCCAATTATTGTTGAACTCTTATGCGACTTCTTTTCGGCATTTCACTTATCATCCTCAATCTTGAGTCTAATAACAAGATCTTCAAGCTTCATTTCTTTACGCTTGTGCTTTAGATAATTCTTTAAATCGTTCCACGAAGGAGGCAACTTCTCGATCATTGAATCCACTTGAAAAGCTTCATTTACTACCTTATCTACAACAATTAGATCACAGAGAAGGAGTTGAAGTTACCTCACTTGTGATCCAACAATTTTACTATCTACCATTTTATAGTCTAAAAACTTTGCGACCACAAACTTTTTCAAGCATGCATCTTCTATCTTATATTTCTTCTCAAGTGCATTCCACAACTCTTTTGAAGTTGTTATTGCAGTATAGGCATTATATAAGTCATCCTCTAAAGCACTCAAAATGTAAACTTTACATAGGAGTTGTGACTGTTTCCATGCTTCAAAAATCATATTTTTTTCCCTGTCTGGCATATCATCAGTAGGAACTGGAGTATCTTTACTTGTAAATTTCTGCAGACCAAGAGTGGTAAGTCAATAAAATACTTGTTGCTGCCATCATTTGAAATTCACACCTGTGAATTTACCCGGTTTCTCTGCTTGTGATACAAGAGTTCAGGTTGGTGAAACAACAGCCACTGTAACACCAGTTTTTTCCATTTCTGATAAACAAAATTGATACAATATAAGTAAGAAATAAAACTATGAATGCAGACTAAAAGGAGTATAAAATCACAAAGTTTTTTGTCTCCACCAAAAACACATAATTAAATAATTTCCTTAAGATTGTTGCAAATCTGTGTTATGAAAATAAGAAATTACTGGTTGTAATAAATCAGTCAGAAACACGAAGTAATTGAGATTTTTACAACCAGTAAATAAGATGAACAGAAATTTATTTGTAAAAAATAATTGAATCTGCAAACACCTACTAGAATCTGGAATACTCATTTTAATAATGTAGAAGAAAATCAAGTCCACTGAATTCACAGTGTCCCCTTAAGGATATTATTCTTCTCTAGTATCCGAGGTTTTATTTGTAATATAGCCTCCCAGGGTAAAATGATCTTAATCAGTAGAGTATAAATACCAAAAAACTCTACTGTCAGTGAATCAATCCACAACAGGAAAGTACAAGAAGAAATATGTGTTTTTAAGAAGAAAGAAGATCAGGAAATTCGTAGGGAAATATTCTGAAGATTGAATTGTATTTATAGGCAACAAGAATATATTCTGTAAGGTTGCAACCCTTTCAGAATTGATACGACCATTAATGAAAGGTTGAAAAATTTCAAATTGTATTGACTGTTCCTGAACGTTGCAACCTTTCAGAACCGTCATTGTAGGAATTTTAAATATAACGGAAATTAAAATGGGTCACGCGCGCGGATCCGAGTCGGCTCGGGTTAACTAAAAAGTTGAAAACATTTTGCTTAACTTCTTTTATCAACTAATTAATTGAAAATAATTTTTGGCCATTTAATTAATTAAATAAATAATTAAAATAAATTTATCCAAAAACATTATCTCCCTATCGATCATTTGCCAAAGCAAAAGCCCAAGCCAAAGCCAAAGCCTAAGCCGTAGCCGAAGCTGAAGCGAGAGAGCGACGACGACGACGGCGTGAGGGGGGTCTCTCTTTCCAACCCATTTAACAATAAATAGTAGTGTTTATTTATTTAAACTCTTCTATTTTCATTTCCATTACCGATGAGGGACAATTGCCTTTTTTGTGAAAGTATTAGAGGACTTTTCAAGTTCCCAACCTTTCAAGTTATAAATTTTTCAAATTCCTCTCATTACCTCTATTTCCCATAAATTCTTGGTACATACCCAATAGTGTTTTGATAAATTTTACGAATCAATGGATGTCTCCCTAACTGTAACCCTAATCTTAGGATTATGCGTATTGATGGGTAGAGATAATGAAACTAAGGGTGTTCTTGTATAATTTCTTATTACATGATGAGGATAATGGGTTGAGGGGTATTTATCTTTTATAGTTCATGCTTATAAAATGAATTGCTTTTTGAGAGGTTTGACTTCCTAACCTAGTGAGGCATATGTTTTTAAAAACTACTCATTTTCAACTCTTAACTTCTCGATCTCTTTCCCGTCCACGCCACTGGAACGAGGTCCCTTGGAGATAATGTTTTTCAACTGATTTAAGTTGTGCAATCTCAACCTACTTATTACTCAGGACCAGTGTAAGGCTAGTTAAGTCTCATTTTAGAGAATTAACAGCTCTAGAAGATCTTCTACCTGATACCTACCCTTTTCCTTTCCCTTCAGGCATTTTCACTCCAAGATAGTGACTATAGTGAACATTTTAATTCATAGTCTTACGTACTTACATCCAAGAGGCACTTAAAAATGTTTGAACACATGATTTAAAAATTAGCCATAATAATACCATGTTTGGATGACCTCCTATTCATCACGTTGTGAATATATTCAAACATTATAGTAGGAAGATTACTTTCCTCAAGTTCATCCTACTTTTCCATTAGAAACAGATCAGTAGCAGATGCTACAGTATTCTTTTCTGTCCTTGGTACCGATAGAAATTTCTTTTGTAGACCTGCACGTTGATGTACCCACATTTTTTGGCATGTTTAGTGAACTTCTTTGATGATTACAGACTTTAAGTGACCGGATATCTTTCACAGGCATTTCAAGAATGATTCCAAAGTTTCCTCATCTAGAGAAATCTTGATCTCTCTAATAGTACACCTAACCCCCATCACTCCACATCTCCATATTACAGTAGAATTCACGCACATCTGAATCATGCATGAAAGTATGGTGTTGGACCTTCAAATAGGTTACCCCAACCTTTTGGTGAAAAATAATTTAACAGATTGGAAATACAGAATTCTGTTAGGATTTCAGGGTTAACCACACTAGAATTTAGAATCTTCTGGTTCTCCCTCGTTGCTATATATTTTTCCCTTATCACCATATTTTCGTCAGCATAATTTTGAAAACGAGGATCTGGTTCCTTGAAAGACTAATTTCATAGTGATCTTTTTACTCACACTCTTTTTCTTCAGTGGAGATTTTTTCATTGACTTGTGACCCCATTTAGATATAACCTGTCTTTGATTCCTTCCTTGTTTAGTAACAGCCATGGGAATATTATCAGATTCAGTCTCACTAGACCCTACACGTAGAGGAGTTGAATTAGGGACCTCACGTACTAGAGCATATCTTCTTTTCTTACTATTTCTTTCAATTTGCTTTTAATTTGCTTCTATGACACTTCTTATCATTTTGTACACCTCTCCTCTAGTTGAATATCTTTTATTGTCCCTTTTTTTGGTGAACTTTACCATTTCCCTTTCAACATTCTTTATCTTTCCTCTTCATAATTAGCAGGTTCATTGTGAAGATTAGTTTCATTAACATCATCAATACCTCCTAGGTATAGGAAAACCATATTGATGCATTAGCATCTGGAGCCCCTTTTCTACTACACACAAAAATAGTTTCCTCTTCCTCCTACTCCTCACTATTGGAATAAAATAACTAAGGAGATAGGTCGAACATCGTTTGAGTACTATGAGGGACCTATCACGGCGATCTCAACTATTATTCCAAGGGAGTTTGTTGAACATATCCTCTAAGAGAGGTTATGCTTTGGATGTCCCCCAATTCCTCTACTACTGCTAGAATATTAGACTCTGGACCCTTTGCGTCAGCCAAATCTCCTTCAAAATGACATTCAAACATTGAAGAAGGCATAGGCCTAAAAGCCACTTCTAATTCTTCATTGGAGAGATTGACAGTGTGCTTCAAAATTGACTGAGCCTTTAAATTTAGTGATAGCTCAGCGGATAGATCTATGTTTGGAGAACATGGCAAGATTTCCCCTGGTTGGTGTGCAAGAGATGTAATCATATACTAGAGTGGACGAATATTGTTCAGGGAGGAATGAAGAAATTGAATGAACTTATATTTTAAATTTCTTGGGAGACAGGAAGCTTTAAGGATGAAAAGGCATCGATATTTTGATGCTAGGAGAAAATAGACTAAAAACAAGTGAATTCAAAGAAGATTTAGAAAGAGATTAGTATTGTTAAAACTATGAACAGGGGCAACGTTTGTGTTTAAAGTGAAGGGACGTCTGAAATTTACACGATTAGTTGGGGGAGGACACATGGCAGTGGCTATGAGATTACTGTGTAGCAAAAGTGATACTAACCTTTAAGAACCATGTCACTTTCTTTTGATGGCCCTGCCATTATGATTTATTATTCCCTATAGCCAACATACGATGAGAGTGTACCTGCAGTATGGTACCTGTTATGAATTGTTAAACGAAAAGCAACATAACTTGTATTGATACCATCTCCTCTAAACATAGTGTAAAGAAGGATTTAATGCAAGCTGACTATATATTCAAGTGACTTTGTGCATCAATAGCTTCAGTTTATTTTTGGCAAAAGTTTCTTCGCTCAAAGGCTTTATAAAAATATCAACCATTTGGTCATATGTCTTGCAAAATCTCATAAGCAGATTCTTCTTCTCAACATTATCCTTCAAAAATGTGATGTTTCATGTCTATGTGTTTGGTCCTCAAAGGCTCAATAGAATTCTTTGCCATGTTCATTGCACTAGTTATGTTGCATCTAAGGGGAATAGTGTCTGTGAGAACACCAAAGTATTCGAGTTATTACTTCATCTACAAGAGTTGAGCACATCACGAGGCAACAACCACATATTCTTCTACAGTTGTTGACAAGGATAATCAGTTTTGCTTCTTTGTACCCAAGAAATTAGTGTCGATCATAGGAAATGAGCCATTCCTTACGTATTGGATCAACCAAAAAACCTGCATAGTAAGCATCAGCATAAGCAATTAGATCAAAAGAGTCACCTGAAGGGTAGAAGAGGACCATGTCATGTGTTCATTTTAGGTAACTGAATATTCGCTTGGATACCGTTATGTGTGATTACTTTGGTGTTGCTTGGAATGTGGAACACGTTCCTACACTGAAGACTATGTTAGGCCTTCTTGCAGTGAGGTAAATAAGTGACCAATGATTCCTCTGTACATCTTTCTTTATACAAGTAAAGTTTCACACTTGTGGTTATGGGAGTATCAATAACTTTTGTCTCAAGCGGGTTAAAATTTTGAGAAACTCTTTTATGTGCTTCTCTTGGCATATTGATGTTCCCTAGGAATATTGCTTCATATGCCTCCCTTAGAATAATGTAATCTCTCCCATGAAGCTCATTTTATATTTACTCCTAGTCAAATAAGCAAACTCTTTACACATTGAATTTCAAGTTTCTCCAAAGATGATGTCATCTACAAATACCTCCACAATCAATTACTCCTTATCTCCGAATTTCAAGAATAGAGTGTTATAAATTTTACCTCTTTTGAACCCTTTTGCAAGAAGAAATTTTTATGGACGCTCATACCGGATCAAGGAGCTCGCTTTAGACCATAATGAGCCTTATCCAACTTCAACAAATGGTTTGGGAGATCAACATATTCAAAAGCTTAGGGTTGTTTGACATACACTTCCTCTTTCATATACCAATTCAAGACGGTACTCTTTATGTATGTTTGAAACAATTTGGACTCAATGTATGCAACAAAAATTATAAAGATTCTGATGGCTTCCATTCTTGCTACAGGAGCAATGGTCTCGTCATAGTCAAAATTAAATTTTAGTTGAGGAACATCACTTCAAAGAATTAAGGTTTTAATGGTTGAAATTTTATAGTGAAGGTTCAAATAACAAAACTTTGACGAAATCTAAGTGAACAAAATTGATTAATTGGTTAGGTAATAAGGTTCATTGAAGAGATCGCATTAAAAAATAAAATAATTGACATACGAATGATCCACTTAAAAATGTTATTGATTTATCATTTTAAAAATAAAATAAAATAAAATTCAAAATTTACCCTCCGGGTCTTAACTCCTATTCATCAAATTAAATATTCAAGAAAATATCACTAAAATTAAAATTTAAAATTTTCCTCTAGACTGCTACACATCAAATAAAATTAAATAAAATCCCTAATATACTCTCCTATAATACAATTCATCAAATTAAATGCTTAAGTAAACTAAAAATACTAAAAGTCAAAATTTACCTTCTTGGCTCCTGCTCATCAAAGTAAATTATATAATATTTTGATTTTACTTTTTTAGTTTCTGTCCATAAAATTTAGTGCTTAAGACAATACCTCAAGAATTAAAATTTAAAATTTTTCATTTTTGACTTATGTTCATCAAATTAAATACTTACGAAAATATCTCAAGAACTAAAATTTGAACATGTTACTTTTTTCTCCTAATCATCAAATTAAGATTTTAAAATTTGTCATCATGATTCCTACTCATCAAATTAAATCAAATAAAATGTTATAAACAATTAAGAGAAATTGCTGATCCTCTAGCATCCTACTCATCAAGAAATAATGTATTACCATAATCTTGAATTTTTTCCTATATATACAAGTTTCTTCACTCTACATTTGCTTCCAATCCTCTTTCATTTGCATTCTCAAAGAACCCAAAGATATCAACTTCACAATAAATTTTTTCATCAACAGTCGGTATTTTTTTTGTGTGTATAAATCAAAGTCGAGTTCTTTTTTTTTTGTTTTCATCAATCAAAGATTAATTGTTTGTTTTTTTATTATTGTGGGGTTATGGTTTGAGGTTTGACTTTTGTATAATATATTTTTTATCTTTATGATGAATGATTACTCTGTTTTCATTCTAGACTAGTGATGTACTGCAACAAAAAAGACACCACAAAGGTTAGAGGCATTGCAGAAGAGATGATAGAGAATGATGATTTTCCTAAAGGATTATTTGAACTAAGCCCTGCCTGTTTAACTACATGCCAATTAGGCATGACTGCTTCATCCATAGACCAAAGAACGATAAAAAATTCATGGTCTTTGTGAATTATGCTGAAAATTGAGTTGCATTAGTACCTAATAAGGCTCCTAAACCCGAGTTTTACAAATTTTTTTATGAGAGATCACTGGAGAAGTTTCAAATTAGTCAATGTTGGGAGATATACATTGATGAATATTCCTTGCATCTCTACTATGATCTCATAAAGAATATAGATCTTCCCCTGAGTTTGTCCTATATGTGGCATGGTATTATGTCTGTCCGCATCCAAAAAGCATAGGGGGAATAATAAACAATGCCAATTGGTTTTCAACTTTTTATGTTTCAAAATTTTAAGGTGAACAAATATAGTGTAACCAAAAACTTTTCACAAATAGTAGCTGCAAAAGCTTTGAAGAAAGGTCTAAAAAAGATCTTCCCCAGAATAAGTGAAGTTTTGACGGTATACAAAATCTATAGTGCTCAACTAATGAAAGGTAATAATCTAGAAGATCTCAAATATGAGTTTCTTTAAATAGTGAATGTTTCCTATAATTAAGAAGATCTGAAGTTCATAGTATTGATAAAAGCCTTCAAGGTTGTCTATATTGCTCGAGTTGAAGAAGAAGACACTGAAAAATTGATGAAAATATGTGTAGAACATCTCAAGTTCTCTCGTCAAATTCTTACTTCTCGCTTGACAGAAGAGAGAGGTGGTAGGTAGCTTGTGAGGTTTCTGGGAGCTTGATCAAGCAGGAATGCCTCTGTAACAACTGTGTGCTTATTAAAACATCAAACTTTTATTTTTTTTAATCATAGACAAATTTTTTTTCTATTTCAACTCAATTATGTTTTAAAAAATGAGATTTCAAATACGTTATGCAGAATGTTTTTTTAAGGAATGTCTAAAAGGTATAGATTTTGAATACGATCCATATTTGCTTATGCTTCTCATATTAATTAATGAGAGTTACCCAACATCCAATATTTAAAAAGAGAAGTAAAAGCAAATATGGATTGCATTAAAAATTTAATTTTTTTAACTCCCCTTAAGAAACATTCTGAATAATTTATTTGAAATCTCAATATCTTTTTAGAAATAAGTGAGTTTTAACAAAAAAATAATTTTGGTCTATGATAATGAAAAGAAAAGTTTGATTCTTCAATCATTATACCGTAAATAAAGAGACATTCCTGCTATATCAAGGTCCCAGACACCTCACAAGCTACCACCTTTTCCTTCTCTTTGGCGAGAAGCAAGAATTTGATGACAAAACTTGATATGCTCTGATACATATATTTTCACTACTTTGTTAGCCTCTTTTTATTCATCTTGAGCCATGTAGACAGACTTGATGTCTTTTGCCAATGCTAAAAACATCACATCTACATAATTATCGAAAACAACCAGTATTACAACAATCTCATATTCGAAATCTTCCAGATTATTACGTTTCATAAGCTGAGCAATCCAATTTTTTTTATACTGCCAAAACTCCATATGTTCTGGGTAAGATGTTGTATACACCCTTCTTCGAGGGTCCTGCAGCTACTACATGTGAAAAGTTATTTGTTACAATATATTTGTTCAGCTAACTATTTTAAAACATACATAATGCACAACCAATTGACAATAATTTAACATGACACACTATTGTACTATTAGGGAGTGGAAAACTTAAAACCATGCAATATTCAACACAAACTCAAGGAGAAGATTTTTCTTCTTTATTTTCCAATATTACCGAGCCAAGGCATCTTTATTGTTGTATGTCACTTAACATTGGCAAATTAGAAATTTGTTCGGTGATATCTCATAAACAGATCTATAAAACACGTGCTTATGAACCTTATTAGGCAATGGTACAACCCAGTTCTTAGAAAAATTCAAAGAGTCCATGAAATTTTTTGTGTCTCTTTGGTCTATTGATGAACCAGAAATGCCTAATTTATAAGTACCTAAGGATGAAAGTCTAGTTCAAAGGATCCTTTGGGAACATCATATTTCTCCATCATCTCTTAAGGAATTCTTCTAGCCTTGGTAGCCTCTTCTTAGTTGGAGTCCATCACTAGTCTAGAATCAAAAAAGATCAATCATTCACCATAAACATAAAAAAAATTATACAAAAATCGAACTTTAAACCATGAGATTAAACAATCCCACAAAGAAAGAAAAAAATACGATCACTCTTTGATTGATTAAAACAAAAAAGAATTTGTTTTTTTATTTCTACACAAAAACAAAATACAAAGAGTTGATGAAGAAATTTGTATAAATGGGAAAATTGTCAAGATTATGGTAATACATTATGCATTGCGTTGATGATTAGGTTCCATGAGGATGAGTAATTTCTCTTAATCGCTTAAAACATTTTACCTGATTTAATTTGATATGTAAGAATCACGATGAGAAATTTTCAGCTTTATTTGATTTTTTCTTTGATGAGTATGGATCAAAAGGAAAAATTTCAAATGTTAGTTCTTGTGATATTTTCATAAGAATTGAATTTGATGAGTAAGAGCCAAGAAAGTACATTTGCTTTGATGAGTAGGACCAAGAAGGTAATTTTGAGTTTTAGTTCTTTTATTTTGTTAAGAATTTAATTTGATAAGTAGACTATAGGAGAGCACATTTGGGATTTAATTTAATTTAATTTGAGGAGTAGGAGTAAAGAAGGTAAATTTAAAATTTAAAATTTAGTGATATTTTTCCAGTTGTTTAATTTTATGAGTAGGAGCCAGGACCACAAAGGATAAATTTTGAATATAATTTTATTTAATTTGATGAGTAGGAACAAAAATGGTAAATCAATAATCTTTTAAAAATTGGATCATTTCTAAGTCCAATATAGTATTTTTTATAATTTTTTCTCTTGAATGAATCTTATTACCTAACTTATTAATGTATTCACTTACATTGCATCAAAGTTTTGTTATTTAGCATTCACTTAAAATTTTAATCATTAATATTTTAATGCTTTGATGTGATGTTGTTCAACTAAAATTAAATCTCACAATATCCTCAAGAAAAACAAAATATTATGCGATCATTAATCCGAATTCCCACAATAAATTAACTACAATCAACGTGTACTTAGAAATAAAAATAACAAAAATGACTCAATTGTAAAAAAACATATAAAGTAATGTTTAATGTGCTTTATCTCTACAATTTTCCCGTACCACTTAACAATATGTTTGTTGGTCTTTAAAGGTTTGAATGGAAAGTGAAGTTGCGACTTTAATTATGTATTGCCAGTTTTATGAAAGACATTAACCTTTTGAAAGGTTGTGAACTTTCCGATAAGGCACAATAATCATTTATATATACTATACTTTGTTATTTATAAATTGAGAGATTTCCTCGCATTTGTAACAACGAGTTTTCTGGACTTCTTCTACTTAAAAATTAGAATTCTCGGTGTACTCTATAATCATAGAGTGGTTTAGTGACACAGTAAATATAGGTATTGATGCACCGACGAGTATGATAATTCTATCATGAGAGCATGTTTTCAATGAACATCATGTACTTGAGGGGTGTAATTTACTTCTGAACGTACTTCATTTAGTGGGCTCGATATCTTCTTTGATAAAAATATGTCATATATTATTTGTATTTGTTGATGATTCTATGTTCTCTAGTGATTTAATTCTCTAGTTTGGAAAAAACTGTTTAATCTTTGTTGTTTCTGACCAAGTTCTTCAAAGTTTTTTACACTAAGTATCTCAAGAAAATTAATATGATGCTGGTATTTTTGTATTCTACTTATCGAGGGAAACTTATAATGGATGTGCAAGATCTGTAACGTCTCTAGCTACCCCCGAGATGTGGATACAGGACCTAGGACCACAAGTTATCCCAAGCTAACCCTGCTTGCATGATCACGAATATATTAAAGATAAAGAACTTATGTTGAAGTTAAAATCATAATTCAAAATGAAAAGATGGGGAAATACCCATATAATATAACTGAGATACTTGAAAACTATGATTTTAATACAAAGAAAATATTCACTCAACTAAGCTGAAACTAACTTTGTCTAAAAGAAGCCTCTAACTGACTAGAAATGTTGGGACAAGCCCTAATTAAGTCTAGTAAAAAACTGAAACTAAGGGACTAAATACTTAAAAGAAACTCATGATTATTGTCCTTGGAGAATGAGGATTGACCACTAAATCTGCTGAACTGGAGATCGAAAATTGATCTTAGCGCGATCTAGATGCTGAGAACCTAAACTACATAAAAAAACATGTAGCGCACATATGCGACAATACATAAAGGTACTAACCATAGAGGATAGAGTACAACAGAAATTAAACATAACTGAACAAGAAAAAAAGGAAGTATAATAATCCGAACATAATATATATACTTAATTCTTAGCTAACATGATATAATGACCAACATTATAGCATGTTGAGACTGAATGCTAAATAATCTCTAAATATGGCCTATGCAGGAGAATCTGACTGAACTGTGAGAGCTACAAATAAGCGATATTAAAATCACATGAACAAATGTGGAGTCCGATGTATACGCCCCATCGAGAGGACCCAATATACGCTGCCAGAGGTATCAATGCATGATGCATGATCACTTAACTGATTCCCACAGAAGGGACCTATAACCTACTTGGCTAGTAGTTCTGGGACAATTGGGTACACAGAAGCCTAGTCCAACTCGGTATTATGATAACCCTAATTAATTAAGTGATTACCATATTATGAATGAATTTATGTAAATATTTGATAGATCAAATGTGAACACGCAAACTTATAATGCAAGAATTAATCTGATAATGATGCATTAATAACTGAGAAGTATATATCAGAAGTAACAGAAATATTTGACCTAGCATGTGTAATTCAAGAACTAAAGAAATACATAGCTAGGTTTCTGAAATTCATGCGATAAACTAAATAATAACATTACAATCTGATTTGAAACATATATATAACTTATTTTTGATGATCTGTTGTAATTCTAGAAATCCTAGGTTTAATCATGATAAGAGAATCAAGAACTGACTGAAATCTAGGGATCTAATGGGTCAAAAGAACCCACTAGTGAAATCCCACATACTTATTGATTAAATCCACAAAGAAATATTTAGATTTCGGGATGTAACTCATGGAACCTCGCTGTGTTCATGAACAAAAATTATTGACCTTTTTCTCCTTTCTTTCTTCAAATTTTCTAAGTTTTAATTTATGACTTAGGTAAGTTTTAGTTATGTTTCTTAGCCTACACTTACTAAAATATAATGATTTAGGGTCCAAACTACGTATCGTAGGGTTTAAACAATGTGGGAAAAGACCAAAATGCCCCTGAGCTAATCGATGTCGGACCAAACGATGACCTTGATTTACGGCCCGTCATTCAATCGATGGTCCATCGTTTGGGTTTGTAAAATGGGTCTTCTCGACAGGCCTTTACTAAATTGGGCATAACTTTTTACTCCGAGGTTTGATTTTAGAAAACTCGATGGATACGGAAAGCTAATCAAATTATATATCACTTCATAGGTCATCTGAGACCGAATACATTTTGTTGTTATAGTTTTGACCAATTGAAGTGGATCAAACAACACTTATCCCCTAATTGACTGCAAATTTTAACCTACGGATTGTAGATCGAACGACGTCCGTGCTGGTTAATCGTGGTTCTTATAAGAGGTTGGTATAAATGGGGTCTTGATAAATGGGCACAGTTTTACTTACGGATCATAGGTTTGTCCGTAGATCGACTGTTAGTCAATTTTTTTGGGCTGACTTTTATAGGGGTCTTCAAACTCAAACGAGGAATGCAGAGTATGGGTTGTAGATTAGAATACGGTCCGTCGATGTCAACCATGGATTGTACCGTAAGATTTCTTAAAAGTTGATTTCTAGTATGTTTAAGATACAGGGTGTTACAAGATTACTGCACTACTTTTCTAGAATTTGGTGCGCTTTTTAGCAAGGTCGAACTAATAATGTACGATTAGAACTGTTGGTATTATTTTTAATTATAACACAAGGTAACCTTTTTATGATTAATATAAGGATGATAATTGTTTGTATAAGTGTACATTATAAATATCATATGTATTTGTAAATTATTTGCAAACCATGTGTGTTTTGAATGAATTTTTCTCAGCAAATAGTGTTGTCTTTAATTCTTTAGTTTGCAAAATGAGATATACATATTTTTGTTAGATAAGATACTATGTCAAATGTACTATATTGAAGGATATTTTAAAAGAAAAGCATATCCATGTGATAATTTAAGAATGTGTTTTATTTTGATTGGAGAATAAAAAAGAAAAACTTTTGTAGTTTTATAATCCTTTTAAATTTGACTGTATCTAATTTTAGAAGACAAAAAACTTATGCACTTTTCATCTTTGTATAAATTAGATGATGTAATTAGTTTGAAGAATATGAAAACTTCACTTAATAAGTCATTGTTTTGCATTTGGTTTTCAATTCCGTTTGAACTTTAAACTGCTTTGAAGTCGTAACAATTTCGTCCACATTCAAAGTTCATTTGATTTTGCATTTGAATTTTTTTTATTGTTAAATAGAAAGAAATTGTAAAATATGTATCTTCATTATTAGTGTTCTAAATAATATGTTGTATATGCAATTGTAATAATAAGAGATCAAAAGGGACTAGTGAATTGAAGCCAATGATTTTTGGCCTATGTTAGATGCCTCTATGTAATGAACTTTGATATTGTATAAAGTTGTAAAAGAAACTTGAGCCACTATAATCCTGTTGTAGATTAATATTTTCAAACGAGGTTTCATGCTTTCAATGAAAATTTGATACTATGGAGAAAAAATATATGCAAAATTTATTTTCAAGCAATTTAAAAACATATTGATAAAGATAAAATTAGATATAGTAACATTCTTGTAATATGTTAAACCCCAAAATACTTTTCAAGTATATTTGATATTGTGGTCATTAAGTTTCTCTTTTACTAGTATATGGTATGACTAGTATTAATGCACCATATATGTGAGTGTGTGTGTGTGTGTGTGTATTAAAATACAACCATGTCTATAAACATTAATATTTTAGGAAATTCATCTATCACGTTTGTGTTATAAAAAAACCATTTTGTTCATAATGCCCTTTTTGGACCCACAAAATTATGTATGGGTATACCTATATGAAAAAAATTTAAATTTATGGAAAGGTCTTTCTAAAAATGAAAGAAAATTTGAGAATGTGTTGACTATATACAGTGTTTGTATCAGACAAAACTATACTAAGTAGAACAAAATATTTATGAGAAAACCTTTTCAGACTCAACATTTTTATTTGTTCTTGTTTGAGTCAAATTTTTGACATGAACACGTACGACATGTCAATTAGGAAACATTGTAAGGAAAACTTATCAACCTAGAAGTTTTGTGTAACTTTGCACGAAATAAATAAATATGTCAAATATGTGTTGAGTGTAAGTATGTTAAGCATTCTCATAAATTTGTTAGAAGGAACTCTAATTCGATCTGGGGGGTAAAATAGTATCTCACAACTTTTAGTTAAAATTGCATTAGCTACGATTATTTCTATTTAAAGAATGGAGAGGACGACACAATATACTTTTCTAGACAATTAAAAATTGAAGTTCAAAATAAGTTTGGAAAAAGATAAGAAGTTATAGGGATGGAGAGTTTAAATTTTGTTATGTCGATTTATGTTTGGGAAGTGAAATCATGCATCAAACTACTATCATACTCACCTTAATCTAATGTTATTTCAGGATTAAAAATATGAACTTTGAAGAAAATGATGCATGAATTACGAATAACTTCAGTTTTACCATGAAAAATGTGTGGAGAAACTATCTTACAACAAAATGGAACAGTAAAAATTATTTCTCTATCTTGAAATATTTCAAAGTGTTAGGATGTCTAGCCGAATTCCAGGTTCCTATGTCAAGGATCAAGATCGGAACTAAAAATGTGAACTGTAAAATTATACTTGAGTAGTCTAGTAAAGGGTCTTAAATGTCATTTAAAAAATCAAATGAGATTGTACTTGAGTAGTATAGTGAAGGGTCTTTAATGACCTTGTAAAGAATTAAATGAGATTGTACTTGATAAATATACTTAGGGGTATAAAAATGTCAAAGGACATCTATTTCGTTCAAATTTGATTTTGTAACATTTCTTCCTGAAAATAATCATCATATATTTTATGAAGCTATGACTTTTGTCAACTTCATCTTTGGGAAATAGGTTGTAAAAAGTAAGGTTGATTTAATTTTGAGTAATCACACTTAGAGGCACATTTATCTCCCTTGCTGAATTATACAACCTTCAAATTCGTTAAATGAATGTGAAAAAAACTTACTAAATGAAGAATTGGAGAAAGAAATTTAAATGGTACAACCCAAGGGTTTTATGGTTCCTGGGTGCACACTTGTTATGTCATTTTATGGGCTAAAACAAGCACCCAGACAATGAAACATGAAATTTGACCAAAACATGTTGGCTAATGGATTTAAAAATAATGGAAGTGATAAACGTGTTTATGTTAAAGATATTCCAAATCACAAGGTCACTGTTTCTTTGTATGTTGATTACATGTTTATCATCAAAAGAAATACTTACAAACATATGCAATAGTATCATTACATCGAAATGTACTTGAAAAGTTAAAGTACTTAGAATTTTGTACTGCCAAGATTCAAATAAATTTAAGATTTGTAAGTGAAAATAGTAAAGGTGAAAATGACTCAAAATAGAATCATACAAGAGTATTGGGAAGAATTATATATATTATGAAGTGTACGGGATCATATAGAACATTTTTTTTAGTAAACCGAGTTGGTTAATTAGTAATCGTATTAAAAGGTATTGTATGAAAATGAAAACATTCTAGGGTATTGAAAACATATTCAAAATTATGTGTTTTATTATAACAAATATCGAAAAATATTGGAAGTATATAGTGGTGAAAAGTACATCACTAGTAGAATGAAGAAAATTCAATGAGTAGATATGTATTTAATCTTACTTGGACGACACTCGAAAACCATTGTTGGCCTCAAGCTAACCCTTGGTATGACTTACTTACTCAGCAGAATGATAAAACACAAGAGATATAACTCAAGAAAAAATTTAATAAATTATATCTTAGATGAAAATGGCAAAACAAGTCTTGAACGAATAAAACTGAAATAAATAAAACTAAATAAATATATCTATCTATCTATGAAGCCTCCTAAACAAATAGGGATGCCCAAACATGTCCCCCGATCATCCTAACAATTGAAAACTAGAAAACAATTGAAACAGTCCTCTTGATTCTATGAGGCTCACCAAATGACTCTCAGTGTGATCCTAATCCACGAGGAACTTGATGGTGATCTTTGTTACCTTTATTTGCATCATAAGACGATGCAGACCAACTACCATCTGTATAGTGAATGAATGAGTGTGCGAGTTGGAATTCTACACATAACATATGCTTGAAAAGATTCTGAATAAAACATCTCAACTCTTGAATAATTTAACTCTTAAAAAAACAATGAAACACATGCAATATTTAAAAATCATTGTAAAACAGTAAAAGAAACT
The DNA here is from genome assembly GCA_027704785.1 of Solanum chmielewskii. Taxonomy (NCBI): domain Eukaryota; kingdom Viridiplantae; phylum Streptophyta; class Magnoliopsida; order Solanales; family Solanaceae; genus Solanum; species Solanum chmielewskii. The sequence continues at coordinate 33,299,608 of JAKWIX010000324.1, read as the reverse complement.
TAAATTGTGCAAGATAATTTTACATAAAACTCAACACTCATACAATAATGTAAAATAGTTTATGTGGGAGATTCTCTAACCAACAATCACCATTCTGAGCCTAAGTATTGATACAACATCACGCCCAAACTTCTAGAACTGTCGTATACTTTGTTGCCATGTATGATGCTTAACTTAGTAGATCCACTAGTCTATGCTAAAAGCATCTAATAGATTAAAGTTAAATGTATGATCCTTTACTACTTATCATGACTACATGGTTTATGGAGATTTAAATTAATATGAACTGCATCCTCATATTAGTGGTCCGTACTAATCTCAAAATAAACATAGCCTATATGTTTTTACAAAAAAATTTCTTTCCTTTCTTTGAGTTAATTACTCAAAACATAACTTCAAGCTCTATTGGAATTGGTGTCCCCTTTTCTTGATCAAATGTGAAAACATTTATATTCTGTTTTTCAAAACATAGTTCCATTATATTATTTTGAAAAATAAACTCATCTATTTGCTCTTTGTTTCATGCCCCGAACCTACACTATGGGCGAGAACGACACTCGAAGATCATTGTTGACCCTCTAGCGACCCTTGTCTTGACTTACTTAACTAAGTGGAAGAAAATATGCATATTAATAAAAAACAATATCACTCAATTGAACCAAATACTAAAATTGAGAATGCTTAATTGTTAAACATTAAACTTGGCCAAAAGTGTCAACCCAAGTCTAAATGATAATAAATGATAATTGAAAGACTCAAAGGACTAACATCTGATAGTCTATGAAATCACTAAAATAATAAGATGGATATTAAGATAAAACCATACAAAATCTTCGAAAATGCAAGTAAGCTCACATATTGTCTTTGAATTGCTCACTAAATTAACTGTGCGCTAGAATGTTGATCCTAGTTACATGTGTCTTCATCATAAGGCGACGTAGGCCAACTGATATAAGAACATTGAATGTATGAGTATGCGAGTTGGAATGCTAAAACATAATAGGTCTGAAGATATTTTGAAAGAAACACTTAACTTGATTATTGTCAACTCATGAATACTCAATTGAACTCATTTCATTATAAAAAAAATTTAAAATAGGTGCAATTTATCAAAATTTGTTTAAAAACATGATGTCAAATCTGTTTATGTAATAAGGATAAAACATAACTCTAAAATGTATGTGGAAATACAAGAAATTGATGCATGTAAATTACAATAATTTCTTTGGTATTTTCTCTATCGAACAACCATAAAATATGAACTACAGTGACGATAAAATCGATCTGCCTCACGCTTCTTGCACATCCTATCCTCGGCCAAAGGTATAGAACCTTAACTACTTAGTGGATTCACTAGTGTTTTTTTGTAATGGATTCATCTAAAAAGTATGACTCTTTTTTACTCATGGTGGCTACATGGTGTTATGGAGATGTAGTTATCGGAACTCATCCCCGTCCCTAATTCGGTGCTCAATTCTACTCCTGAAATATACTAGCTCTTATGTTTTAAAAACACAATTCTTCTATTTTTTGAGATTAGTGCTCAGAAACACAACTCAAATGCTCTTGGAAGTCTCAATATCCCTTCTTTATTCATTTATAAAGCTATTACTCTTTTATTGAAACTAGCACGAAAGAACATGGGAAATCTCAGTTCCGTACTTATTTAAAAGTGAAAATAGTTTAAAATAGTCCCCATATAATCATTTCAAGAAAGAACTTCAAACTTTACTCTTTATTGAACTCAAAAAAGAAGTAAATAAAGCTAAAAAGTTTGTGAAAGACTTCTGGTAACTATAAGAACTAATCTTAACTTGACTCTTAACTAATCTTGACTTGACTCTTAATGTATGTTTAACCCTTGACATGAGAAAAGAGAGAAAGTCAAAATACAAAGATGGGCTCACAAAGCGGAGGCATAACCAAATTTGATTTCGTATATGTCTTTTAAGGAAGAATACATCGTGTCAGCTCAGCGATGTGGAACATAATATTTCAAAATCAAGAACCAGGCGCGCGTTGTGCCATCATGTTCAAATTTTGCTCTTCCATATTTCTTCTTAATTTTACTTCACTAATTGACCTAAATGCGGTTCTTTTTCATAAATTAGTTTTAGATTAGATTTCCATCAAACATATCTGATAACCTTACTCGAAATGCCCTATAATGCGACATAACGAACTTCAAAACTTCCCAACTTATTCAAATTAAAGGATTCTAGAAAATTGGTTGTTATTAAATCAGAGGAATTTTTTTCTATAAATAGACAACAAATTATTATATGAATGAATGTTTATTCTTCCTTATCATAAAAGGTCACAATCCTAGAAAAGTTTCAACCCTTATAAAAGGTCACAAACTTACATAAATGTCACAACTCTACATAAAAGACACAACTTTTAATTGACGTCACAATTCATCAAAAAAGTTGCAAGTATTACTTTCCATTCAAACTTTAGAAAACCCAAGAAACATATTTTTAATGACCCACAAGTACACCCTAGAAGTTAGGGAAACCCTTAGGTCGGAACAAGAAGTGTTTGACCTCTCGGAGGTCTGACACAAGCCTCTTATCTATCATTCATTACATAATGCATGAAAAGTAGTACGAAATTAAAAATTTTCTCAAAAATATAATAATAAGAAATATATTTTATAGAAGCTAAGGATTAAGTCTCATCGTCACAAGAAAATAATAAAGATACACCTTAAAGATCTTACGGACACAACCCTTAAATACATAAATAGTATTTACAAGTATTAAAAGAAGAAACTAAAGAAGCATAGACTATGCCCTCGAATATATGAGGACATATTTAGTATTCAGAGAATAAATTCCAAGCTAGACTTTTAACCTTTAGCTTGCCTCCAACCTATAATTATAAAGTATACAAAAGTATGCGATCAGTACAAACATTATACTATATAGGACATATACAAAATCATGCAAAAAGGATAATTTAGTTTAAACATACAAGTAATGCTATTTTCATAAAAACCTTCATCAATTAAGTTAAAAAAACGTCATACAGTATCATCATTGTGACACCCCGTATCCAAAACATATCAAAAACCAGCTTTATAGAAAAATCTGCAGGTGCAACCAACGGTGGCATCAAAAGACCGTAGCCTGACCCACGATCCTCCTGCATAACCATCGATGGGATCAAAAACTCCCAAAAATTTCAGCCCAAAAAATTAGTCAAGTCTTGGAGGACGGACTGAGTTACACTCCGTAGTCCGTGACAGTCGATCAATACTCCTTTCACCCACTCTGTTACAAGATATACGGATGACCAGTATGGTCTGTAGGTGGGTCTAAGGTCCGTAGGTATGACTGTAGGTTGGAAAATTTAAAGATAGTTTAGGGGAAATGCAGTTGGGTTGACTTCAAATGGTCATAACTCTTAGCACAAATTGAACTACGTCTCCCATGACATACCCACATATAGATAATTGAATAATATTTCCATATCCACAGACCACCTTATAATCAAACATATGAGTAAAAATTTATTCCAATTTTATTAAAGTCATGTTGAACAGGACCAATCGACGGACCCAAAAATGGGGCGTCGGGCAATCGACGGACCGTTAGTCATGGCCGTCGATTGGTCAAACAAAAGTTTTCTCAGGAGTCTTTTGGAATTTTTCCACTTCATTAAAATCCTATGTTACGTCGTTTTGACACTAAATCGTCATATTTTAGTCAGTTTATACCTTAAACATACTTAAAACATATCAAAGTTAAATCATTAAAATAAAACATAAAAAATTAGAATCAAGAGAGGAGAAAAATATCAAGAACCATACTTCAAGAACACCACATATCCAGCAGTTCCATCCACGAAATTTAAGTATTTTTTCATGTATTTCAACACCAGGTATGTGGGATTTCACTACTGGGTTCCTTTCACCCATTGGGTCCCTAGTTTTTTGTCAGATTATTGATTTCTTATCATGATTAAACCTTGGGTTTCTAGAGCATTGATAGAACTTCATAAATTTATTAAGTATATGTTCCAAATCAGATTATCATGTTATTATTTAGATTATCGCATGAAATTTCAGAAACTTCAGATAGTATAGACACTTAAGATATAAAAACCTTAGTTATAAATGCATAATTACAAGAATAATTATTGCATTCTCAGTTTGCATGTTCACTTTCAATCTATCTAGTATTTAAAGAAATTCAAACATAATCAGTTAATTTACAGAATTCGTTGCGAGTACCATAATATCGAGTTGGACTAGGGTTTAGCGTACCCAATAGTCCCAGAACTACTAGCCAAGTAGTTTGTGAGTCCCTTCTATGGGCAATTTGTTTAGTTATCACACCAGTATGACTTTATACCTATGGCAGGATATATTAGATCCTCTCGATTGGTCGTATACATCGGACTCCACATTAAGATCATGTGGTTTTATTATTAGTTCTTAGTACCTCACACATGAAAATCAGACTTCCTGCATTGATCATTTATCAGTATACCTAGTATACAGTTTCAGCATGTTATCAATTGGTTATTCTATTAAGTTAGCTCAGAAAACAAAGTATATCATGTTCATATTATTATACTTGATTTTGTGCTTGTTCAATTATGTTTTATTTCAACTTATTTCTATCCTACATACACGGTACCCTTAAAGTACTGACGCATACGTGTGCTACATCTTCTTGTGATGTAGGTTTAGGTTCTCAACATCCTGATCATGCATAGATCGATTTACCGATTTCCAGATGAGTTGATTTAGAGGTGAGTCCTCATTCTCTGAGGACAACAGTCATGAGTTTCATATTAGTCTTTGGTAATTTAGTTTATATTCTTGTTAGATTTGTCTAGGGCTTGTCCCATATTTGTATTCCAATTAGAGGCTTATATCACACATAGTTTCATATTAGTAGTGAGTTAATATTTCTATGTATTGAACTCATTTGTTTTTCATAAATCTCAGTTTATCGTATGGGAATTTATCATCTTTTCATTATAATTTATGATTAATCTTCCACATCAGTTTATTATCTTTAGTATGCTTATGATCATGCCAGGAGGGTTTTCTTTGTGGTTCTAGGTTCCGTGTCCACATCTAGGGGGTAGCTTAGGGCATGACAAAACATGGTATGAGAGCACTAGGTTCAAGAGTCCTATAATTTCTGATAATCCTCACTAAGTAGAGTCCTTTTCATGGGTGTGAAGTGCACCACATCTAATGAGAGAAAGGCTATAAAGTGTTTTAGTAAAACTTCACTTTCTTGTTACTCTTATCGTGTGTAAGGCATGATCTTATTCAATTATAACTTGTCGTTCTACATTTAAAATTATGCCTCCTCGTAGAGCTAATGTTAGAAATGCGTATGCTAGTAATTCAAATGCAGCTCCTCCAGTTCTAGATTAAGAAGTCTCAAACGTTGAGTTTAGAAATGCTATACAGATGTTGGCTAAAAGTATGACCAACCAGAACAATGGGGTTAATGCTCCTATGATAGAAAATTGTTTATCAACAGTACCAAGGGTCTAACACTGTGTTAGGAAAAATCATCATGAGTTCTTAAGATCATAGACTACTCAGGAAACTTAGATTTTCTTGGATAAGATCTAGAAGATCTTTGAGGTTATGCAAGTTAATAGGAATGATCGGGTTGAGTTAGCATCATACCTGTTGAAGGATGTTGCTAATATCTTGTACACTTAGTGGAATGAGAATAGGGGTGCAAATGCAGCTCCTATCACTTGGGATTGATTTAGTGAGACTTTTCTCAAAAAGGTTTTTCCCAATAGAGTTGAGAGAGGCAAAGACTCTTGAATTCCTGAACTTAAGGCAGGGTAACATTACAATCCAAGAGTATGCGATGAAGTTTAACAAAATCTCCAAGTATTCTCCTCACATGGTTGATGACTCCAAGGCTCAGATGAACAAGTTCTTGTATAGAGTGTCAGATTTTTTGAAAACTGAGTGCAGAAATGCTATGTTACTTTGAGATATGAACATCTCTAAACTTATGACTCATGCTCAGTAGGTTGAGGGTGATAATCTTAAGTAACATGCTAAGGAGAATAAGAAGGCTATGACTACTCTAAGCATAAATCGGGTGGTGGAAATTGCTCACAGAGTCAGCAGAAGGTTTCAGACCCAGTCCCTTCATCAGCTATTGTTCCATCCTTTAAGAACAGGTTTGATCATAAGGGTACAACACTAAGCTCTAAGTCTCACAAATGTGTTTTAGGCACCAAGACTTACCTCGCTTTGACTAAGTGTGGTAAAAACCATCATGCGATTGTCTCGCAGGAAAAGTAGGTTTTTTTTGGTGCGGTCAGTATGGTCACAGGTTGAGAGATTGTCCTTTTAGATAGAGTCAAGGAGGTTGTATGGTAGAGCTCAGTGTACAAATTCAACAACACCAAAAAGTGGCCCAACTCAGCAGGGTAACTCAACTCGTACATGTGGAGGTCAACATCAGTACAAGTTGTATGCTCTTCAAGTTCGCCAGTATAAGGAAGATTCTCCTGATGTAGTCAATGCTACGTTACGTGTCTTTGACCTTGATGTTTATGCATTATTGGACCAGGGGCTACTCTTTATTTTGTAACTCCTCACATAGTGGTACAGTTATGTGTCAGTCCAGAAACTATCTAAGAACCCTTCTAAGTCTCTATTCCAGTCAGTTACCCAATCATAGCTAGACGGGCATACAGATATTGCCCTGTCACAATCTCTCAGAAAGCCACCACATAATATATACTAGAAGTAGAAATGATAGAGTTTGATATCATTATAGTCCTGGATTAGTTACATTCATGTTATTCCTCAATTAATTGCCGAACTAGGATAGTTCATTTTAACTTTCCAGACGAACCAATCTTAGAATGAAAGGATAGTAGCTTAGCGCCTATGGATCGATTTATTTCGTACCTTAAGGCCACAAAGATGATCCCAAACAATTATCTTTATCAGCTATGTTGGGTAAAGGATTCTAGACTTTAAACCCTAACTCTCGAGCCAGTTCCAGTAGTTTGTGAGTTTCCAGAAGTGTTTCCAGAAGATCTTCCCAGAGTCCCTCCCGAATGGCAAATTGACTTCGGAATTAATCTCATTATAGATACCCAATCTATTTATATTCCTCCTTAAAGAATGGCTCAAGCGGAGCTTATTGAATATAACGAATATTTGAAAGACCTTCTATATAAGGGCTTCATCAGACCTAGTATTTCACTATGGGGTGCACCAATGTTGTTTTTTAAGAAGAAAGGTTGTTCTCTCATAATGTGCATTGACAATAGACAGTTGCACAAGGTCACAATCAAGAATAAGTATCCCATCCATAGGATTGATGACTTGTTTTACCAACTTCAGGGTGCTAGCCATTTCTCAATGATAGACCTCATATCGGGTTATCATAAGTTTAGAGTCTGAGATAGTGACACTACGAAAAAAACCTTCAAAACTTCATATAGTTATTATGAATTTGTAGTTTTGTCATTTGTACTAACCAATGCTCCTGCACCTTTCATGGATTTGATAAAAAGCATTTTCAAACACTATCTGGACTTATTCGTTATCGTTTTCATTAATGATATCCTCATTATCTCTAGGAATGAGGAAGAACACACGAGTCATTTTAAAATTGTTCTACAGACTCTCAAGGATCACTAGTTGTTCGCTATGTTTATCAAATTATAGTTTTGGTTGCAATCCGTTTCTTTCCTTGGTCATACTGTATCTAGCGAAGGGATCCGAGTAGATTCACAGAACATAGAAGCAATGAAATAATGGACCAAACCTACCTCTACTATAGATATAAGAAGTTTAAAAGTTTTACTGGGTTATTAAAGAAGGTTTGTGGAAGTATTTTAATCCATAGCTGATACGCTCAAACTTACTTCTCAAATGAGAAGTAAAGCGGTCGCGTCAAGTAAATAACCCAACAAGTAAGGTTGGGATCGTTCCCACGAGGAAAATAGTCTAGACTTAACTTCAACTCGTTATTACTATTGTTCGGTTGATGACTTCCTTAGAAAGTAAAAGCATAAAAAGGGGGTTTGTATTTCCTAATGAGTAAAAATAACGAACGAGTAACTAAGGTTTACGTGTTCCTCACAGGTTCATAACTTGATAATTCTGACTATAACAATTCTTTCCTAGTATCTTGCATGCAAAGTGATAAGTTATGTATTTCCAAATCCTTGGTCCGGCATCTAGAAAATCTCACTCCGCACCTTGGTCCGGCTGCGTGTGTTGCTTTCCTAACCCTTATCTTTACCTCATATTAAGCATCGTATTCGATATTTGACTAAGTTATTACCTCGTACCAATCAATACTAGCCTATTAGATAGTATATACTAAATCTATGCAGATAATTCTTTTCCTATTATCTACCTCCTTGGTCCGGCAAGTAGCATTAAGGCGAGTTCTAACGTTGATCATCCGTTAAAAAGACTTCTAAGCAAAAGAATTATTAATACATGCAAGACACTATTCTAGAATTGTTATTTTAGCTAGGGTTTATATCATTATTTGCCTATGGTTCCCACAACCCTAGTTATGGAGTTTAGTTCCTCATAGCCATAAACACAATATTCAAATATGTTAAACAAGAATTCATGTACTTACTTCAATGAGAAAGAATAAAGTCCGAAAATTTGCTTGATTAATCACCAAAAATTACATGTATGAATCTCCAAAAAATCAAACACTAAAACACAAAGTCTAATAATATGATGTTTAATCTCACAGAGTCTAACCTCAAAAATGAGGTTTTTCGAACTATTTATAAAAAAATAAAAACCTAATTAAACAAGGATTCTAATTACTGGAAATCTGCCAAAACGCGCTGGATCGACGGACCACGCGACGGACCGTCGTAGTCATGACGGACCGTCATGAACTCCGTCGTCCCATACTTGGTGCAATTCTTCTGTTGCTTTCTTCATTCCCCTCGACGGCAAGTGTGACGGACCGTCATAGGCACAACGGTCCGTCGAGGGTCTCGTTTCTAAATACTTCAACTCTTGAAATCTGGGTACTGGGATCACTTCTCTGATCTTCACGACGAACCTGCAGGACGGACCGTCATAGCCATGACGGACCGTCACAAGCTTCATAATCCCACACTTGGTCAGACTTCCCCATCTTCCTTAAGCAGCTTCTCTACGCTGCCACCTACGGACCATCACAGGCATGACGGACCCTCATAAGCTCCGTAGGTGGTCTCTTCTGCATTTTTCGCTCAAAATCTACGCATTCAGCTTTGGACTGATTTCCTGCAAAACAAATAGAAACTTATATCAAAATTAGAACAAAAAGGGCTTTCGGACACACTAAACTTAAGGAAAATGTATTAATTATACCGTGAAACCACGGTATATCAACACCCTCAACTTAAATTCGTTGTTTGTTTAGAGGGAGCTCTTGCTTTCTTGAAATACCACCATATCGTTGACATTTGTCACATGCTTTAGCAAACCCATGAGCATCTTGATGAAGAGTTGGCCCATAGTAACCACATTGCAATATATTTGTGAGCGGTTCAGATACCACTGTGATGTCCGCCAACAGATGCAGAATGGCATGCCTCCAATACACTCAACATTTCACATTCTGGCACACAACGCCGAATAAGCCCGTCGGCACAACTCCTATACAAGTATGGTTCATCCCAAAAGAACTTCTTCACATCGTACATGAACTTTTTCCTTTGAATAAAGGACAAGTCTGATGGAACAATATCACTAGCCAGATAGTTCGCAAAATCTGCGAACTATGGAATCAAGTCTTGTGAAGCAGCCAATACGTGTTCATCGGGGAAAGAATCATCAATGTCAGTCTTATCCCCTAACTCTCTCATAGCTTCATCCTCTAGATGAGACAAATGATCAACAACTTGATTTTCAGTCCCTTTTCTATCCATCACTTCAAAGTCAAATTCTTGCAGCAGTAATACCCAACAAATCACCCTTGGTTTCGCATCCTTTTTCGCCATCAAATATCTCAATGCTGAATGGTCAGTATGCACTATAACTCTAGTACCTAGCAAATAGGAGCAAAATTTCTCAAAAGCAAAGACTACTGCAAGGAGTTCTTGCTCAGTCACTGTGTAGTTCTTCTGGGCTTCATTTAGGGCTTTACTAGCATAGTAAATTGGGTGAAGGATTTTGTTTCTTCTCTGTCCCAATACTACACCAAGAGCCACCCCACTAGCATCGCACATTACCTCAAATGGACTGTTCCAATCCGGAGAAATAATGATAGGTGCAGACACTAACTTTTCTTTTAGCTCACCGAATGCTTTAAGACAGGATTCATCACAGCAAAATTTACATTCTTTCTCAAGCAATTTGCACAATGGGTGTGCAATCTTTGAAAAGTCTTTGATGAATCTCCGATAAAAACCTGCATGCCCAAGAAAGCTTCTCACACCTTTCACAGAGATCGGCGGGGGAAGTCTCTCTATTACCTCAACTTTAGCTCGATCAACCTCTATGCCCTTTTCTGAAATGCGATGACCCAACACAATACCCTCTTTCACCAATAAATGACACTTTTCCCAGTTTAGTACCAATTGCAGTCTTCACATCTCTTATGAACCTCAGATAAATTTGTCAAGCACCGCTCGAATTAATCACCAACCACAGAAAAATCATCCCTAAAAACCTCTATAGTATCCTCCACCATGTAAGAAAATATTGACATCATACATCTTTGAAAGGTTGCGGGTGCATTGCACAACCCAAACGACATTCTTCTGAACGCAAAAGTCCCATATGGACAAGTGAAAGTGGTTTTCTCTTGATCTTCTGGTGCAATAGAAATCTGATTATACCCCGAATACCCATCAAGAAAACAATACCATCCTTTTCCGGCAAGTCTATCCAACATCTGATCCATGAAGGGCATGGGGAAATGGTCTTTTTTAGTCCATGAGTTCAGTTTACGGTAATCCATACACACCCTCCATCCAGTAACCGGTCTCATTGGAGCAAGTTCATTATTTTCGTTGGGGACCACAGTCATTCCCCCTTTCTTAGGTACACACTGAACTGGGCATACCCAACTACTATCGGTGATTGGATAGATTACTCCAGCATCCAACCACTTGATAATTTCCTTCTTCACAACCTCTTGCATAGGAGGATTCAAGCGTCTCTGGTGCTCAATACTCAGCTTATGATCAGGCATGAGTTGGATTTTATGAGAACAAATACAAGGAGGGATCCCAATAATGTCCGCAATGGTCCACCCAATAGCACTTTTGAACCTTTTTAGTACCTTCACCAAACTCTGAACCTGTTGTTCATCCAGGTCTGATGCAAACATTACCGGTAAAGTGTCACCATTTCCTAAGAATTCATACCTAAGATGAGGTGGGAAAGCTTTTAATTCAACTTTCGGAGCTTCCTCTATGGATGGTTTTAGCGGGTGGGGACTCGCGAATCTTCATATCAAGCTCAAATTTCTTCGGTTTAAACCGAACATCACCTTTGTCAAGAGCCGCGACTAATGACTCATACTCTTCAACGCAATCGCTATCAAAGTTCATTATCACCGCCGCTAATGCTTCGACACCTAGACGTTCTTCTATTTGTGTCTCAAATGTCTCACCCATGTTGTAGGATATAGCAGATGCCGATTGGAGCTCACCACTCTGCCTCATGGACCTACAAATATTAAAGGTCACTTCCTCACTGTTCAACCGAAATTTCATCTGCTCCTTTTCCATGTCTACTAAGGATCTTCCCGTAGCTAGGAATGGCCTCCCAAGGATAATAGGCACTTCAAAATCAACCGCACAATCAAGAATAACAAAATCGGCCAGAAAGATGAATGACTCCACTTTTACTAGCACATCATGAAGTATCCCTATGGGCCATTTTACTGTTCGATCTGCCATCAGTAGCCGCATCGTGGTGGGCTTTGGGTCACCCAAACCCAACTTCTTGTAAATCGAGAGGGGCATGAGATTTATGCTTGCCCCCAGATCACATAATGCTTTCGCAAAATGTAATAGCCCGATTGTACAAGGAATAGTGAACGCACCCGAATCTTCTTTCTTTTGGACCAGAGATCTTGTAGCAATAGCACTACAATGCTGCATTCTATCATCATCCTCAAAAGTAACCGATCTTTTCTTTGTGACCAAATCTTTCATAAACTTGGCGTAACCGGGCATTTGTTCTAAAGCTTCTACCAAAGGGACATTGATAGAAAGTTGCTTCAACATAGTTATAAAACGCCGATATTTGCCATCCTCAGTCTTTTTCACTAATCTTTGAGGAAATGGGAGTGGTGGCCTAGGCATGGGAGTTACCTTTTTAGTCACTTCAGCATCTTCTGCAATGTTATCCTCTAAATTAGCATCAACATTTACCACTTTATCAGTGTCTTTTGTCACCTCATTATCATTAGATGGCATAGGTGGGTCAATGGTTTGCTTTCCACCGCGAGTAGTAATTGCCATACAATGTCCATCATTTTTCGGATTTTGGACAGTGTTGCTAGGAAGAGTGCCCAGTTGCCGTGTGTTCACAGTTGCAGATAATTGGGCCAATTGTAACTCAAGTTGCTTAATCGATATTGCATGTGTATCAACTTTTTGCCCAATACCCGCTAAATCATTCCTCAACTCTTTATTGTGCTCATCACTAGCATCGAACCTCCTCATCATTTTATGCAACATATCCTCAACTCGCGACATACTACCTCCACCATCCCTAGGAGTAACTTCACAATTTTGAGGAGGAACATAGGGTCCATTCCTGTCATTTCTATTACCATAGTTACCCCTGTTGAAGTTGTTGTCGCGATTGTAGTTTCCATCTCGGACATAATGACCCTCACGATTGTAGTTACCATAGTTCCGACCTTGGTTCCCTTGACCTTGGCGCCAATTCTCCTGATTAGAGCCTTGGGAACTTGGTTGGAAACCCCCCATCTGTTCATTTACTTCATAGGAATCCTCCTCATAATAACACTCATCGATTGGAGGTGGTGGTTTAGCCAAGTAGTTGACTGCATTAATCTTTTCTGCACCCCCAGTGACATGTTTTAGTACCAACCCAAGCTCAGTTCTCATCTGAGCCATTTCTTCACGAATATCATCTGTGGCTAGGTTGTGAGTGGACTGCACTGCGAAGGTGTTTCTCCCTGTATCGGACTTCCTAGTACTCCAAGCTTTGTTGTTACGGGAGATTTTCTCTAATTTCTCAGCGATCTCAGCATAAGGGCATTCTCCATAAGATCCACCTGCTATAGTGTCCAACACCGCTTTATTGTTATCATCCTGTCCCCGATAGAAGTATTCCTTCAGTGACTCATCATCAATACGGTGATTTGGAACACTTCTCAAGAATGAGGTGAATCTATCTCAAGAACTACTAACTAACTTTCCTGGTAGTGCCACAAAGTTATTCACCTTGTCTTTGTGGTTTAATTTCTTGGAGACCGGATAGTAGCGTGCTAAAAAGACATCCCGTAGTTGGTTCCAAGTGAAGATGGAGTTGTATGGGAGCTCAGTAAACCACATAGCAGCCTCTCCCGTCAGTGAGAGAGGAAACACTCTGAGACCTATTACATCTAGATCCAAATCAGGCCTCCCCACAAAACTTTTACACACTGCCCTTACCTTAGCTATATGGGCATGTGGATCCTCTGAAGGTAGCCCTGAAAACAAACCTCTGGCAGTGAGCATTTGCATCAGACTACTAGTTACCACAAAAGTGTGGCCTGTGGGTAGAGGAGGCAAAACCAGTGGCCCATCCGAACCTGCTATGTTATCATAGCCTGTAGTATGCTTGGGGCCGTGGAGCGGGATTCTGTCCCCTCTGTTGATGTTCACCCAGAGCATCGGGTAACATCTGACCATGAACATCAGCCGGAGCTGGGATGTTCTGGTTTGGATCCTCATCATTGATTCCCAAATTACGATTCATGTTTCGCAGTGTACGCTCTAGCTCGTGATCGTAGGGAAACAACGGTTCTCTTCCTCTCTGTGTATTTGGTATACAAGGAGGGTGGTTCTGAAAAAGAAATCAAAAACAATAAAACAAAGTAAAATCAAGAAACTATCATCTAAACTATAGTAAGAAGTTCAAGTTAATCTAAAAGCTAAATTCCCCGGCAGCGGCGCAAAAATTTGATACGCTCAAACTTACTAAAGCGGTCGCGTCAACTAAATAACCCAACTAGTGAGGTTGGGATCGTTCCCACGAGGAAAATAGTCTAGACTTAACTTCAACTCGTTATTACTATTGTTCGGTTGATGACTTCCTTAGAAAGTAAAAGCATAAAAGGGGGGGTTTGTATTTCCTAATGAGTAAAAATAACTAACGAGTAACTAAGGTTTACGTGTTCCCCACAGGTTCATAACTTGATAATTCTAACTATAACAATTCTTTCCTAGTATCTTGCATGCAAAGTGATAAGTTATGTATTTCTAAATCCTTGGTTCGGCATCTAGAAAAACTCACTACGCACCTTGGTCCGGCTGCGTGTGTTGCTTTCCTAACACTTATCTTTACCTCATATTAAGAATCGTATTCGATATTTGACTAAGTTATTACCTCGTACCAATCAATACTAGCCTATTAGATAGTATACACTAAATCTATGTTGATAATTCTTTTCCTATTATCTACCTCCTTGGTCCGGCAAGTAGCATTAAGGCGAGTTCTAACGTTGATCATCCGTTAAAAAGACTTCTAAGCGAAAGAATTATTAATACATGCAAGACATTATTCTAGAATTGTTATTTTAGCTAGGGTTTATCTTATTATTTGCCTATGGTTCCCACAACCCTAGTTATGGATTTTAGTTCCTCATAGCCATAAACACAATATTTAAATATGTTAAACAAGAATTCATGTACTTACTTAAATGAGAAAGAATAAAGTCCGAAAATTTGCTTGATTAATCACCAAAAATAACTTGTAAGAATCTCCAAAAAATCAAACACTAAAACACAAAGTCTAATAATATAATGTTTAATCTCACAGAGGCTAACCTCAAAAACGAGGTTTTTCGAACTATTTATAAAAAAATAAAAACCTAATTAAACAAGGATTCTAATTACTGGAAATCTGCCAAAATGCGGCTGGGTCGACGGACCATGCGACGGACTGTCGTAGTCATGATGGAGCGTCGTGAACTCCGTCGTCCCATACTTGGTGCAATTCTTCTGCTGCTTTCTTCATTCCCCTCGACAACAAGTGTGGCGGACCGTCATAGGCACAACGGTCCGTCGAGGGTCTCGTTTCAAAATACTTCAACTCTTGAAATCTGGGTACTGGGATCACTTCTCTGATCTTCACGACGAACCTGCAGGACGGACCGTCATAGCCATGACGGACCGTCACAAGCTTCGTAATCCCACACTTGGTCAGACTTCCCCATCTTCCTTCAGCAGCTTCTCTACGCTGCCACCTACGGACCGTCACAGGCACGACGGACCGTCATAAGCTCCGTAGGTGGTCTCTTCTGCATTTTTCACTCAAAATCTCCGCATTCAGCTTTGGACAGATTTCCTGCAAAACAAAGAGAAACTTATATCAAAATTAGCACAAAAAGGGCTTTCGGACACACTAAACTTAAGAAAAAAGTATTAATTATACCGTGAAACCTTGGTATATCAATCAATAGCCTCACCATTAACTAGGTTGACTCAGAAGATGGTTACGTTCCAACGGTCAGATGATTATGAGAAAAGCTTTGCAGAATAAAAAACTAGACTTACTACAAATCCTGTCTTGACACTATCAGAGGTCTCAGATGACTATGTGATTTATTGTGATATATCAAGAGTTGGCCTAAGTTGTGTGTTTATGCAACAATATAAGGTTATAATGTATGCCTCTAGATTGCTTAAGGTGCATGAGGAAAACTATCCAACTCATGACTTCTATCTTGCACCAGTGGTGTTTTCTCTCAAGATATGGAGACGCTACTTGTAAGGTGTTCATGTACATGTGTTCACTTACCATAAGAGCCTTCAGTATGTATTCACCCAGAAAGAGTTAAATCCTCCCAGAGGAGATGGCTTGAGTTCGTTAAGGGTTATGTGATGAGTGTGCATTACCATCCTGCTAAGGAGAATGTAGTAGTAAAAGCTCTTAGTAGATTATCTATAGGTAGTGTAGCCCATGTTGAGGAAGAAAAGAAAGATCAAGTGAAGGATGTTCACAGATTTGTTCCCTTGGGAGTTCGCCTTATGAGCATATCAGACAGCGGTGTAATAGTTTATAATGGGGAAGAATCATCTTTGGTAGTGGAGGTTAAGTAAAAGCAAGACAGTGATCCAATCTTGCTTGAACTTAAGGGTGTAGTCCATAATCAAAGAGTGGAGGTTTTTCTCCCAAGGGGGGAGATGGTGTACTTCACTACTAGGGTTGATTGTGTGTTCCTGATGTGGTTGAGTTGAGAGAGCACATTCTTGTAGAAGCCCATAACTCTTGGTATTCTATCCATCCATGTTCCACTAAGATGTACCATGATCTGCGGGAAATCTATTGGTGGAATGGCATGAAGAGGGATATAGCAGACTTTGTAAGTAAGTGCCTCAATTGCCAGCAAGTCAAAATAGAACATCAGAAACCAGGGAGTATGGCTCAAGAGATTGATATTCCTAATTTGAAGTGAGATGTCCTCAATATGAACTTCATCACAGGATGATCGAGTACTCGCAGACAGCATGACTCCATTTGGGTGATTGTTGATAGGATGACAAAGTCTTCTAGTTTTCTGGCAGTCAAGACTACATATTCGGTAGAAGAATATGTGAAGATTTACATTAATGAGATTCTGAGGCGACATGGGATCCTTTATCTAACATCTCATATAGAGTTCCTTAGTTTACCTCTTATTTCGAGAAGTAATTTTAGAAGGGTCTTGGTACTCAAGTTAACCTTAGCACAATATTTCAACCGCAGACGAATGGACAAACAGAGTGTAACATTTAGACCCTTGAGGATATGTTGAGATCTTGTGTGATTGATTTCAAATGTAGTTGGAATGATCACCTTCCTCTTATTGAGTTCTCCTACAACAATACCTATAATTACAACATTAAGATGGCCCCTTATGAGGCTGTATATGGGCGTAGATGTAGATCTATTGTTGGTTGGTGTGAAGTAGTTAAAGAAGCTTTGGTAGGGACAAATTCAGTCCTTTAAGCGATGGAGAAAGTGCCAATCATTAGAGATAGACTTAAGACAACCCAAACTAGTCAAAAATCTTATGAAGATGTATGGATAACGGAACTAGAGTTAAAAATTGATGATCGGATTTTTCTGAATGACTCACCAATAAAAGGGTTAATGAGATTTGGAAATAAAGGGAATCTAAATCCTAGATATGTAGGCCCTTCAAATATCTTGAAAAGGGTTTCCAAGGTCGCATATGATTTAGAGTTGCTAGCAGAATTAGGTGTAATGCATTAGGTCTTCCACCTCTCGCTTTTGAAGAAGTTTATGGGTGCCCCAGACTCTTCAGTGCCATTAGAGAGTGTGGCGGTGAAAGATAGTCTTTCTTATGAGGATGTACCAGTGAAGATTCATGACTGTCAGGTTAGAAGGTTTAGAAACAAAGAAGTCGCTTCAGTGAAGGTTTTGTGGAGGAGTGAGTCCGTAAAGGGAGCTGCTTGGGAAGAAGAAGAAGCCATGAAAGTCAAGTATCCTCACCTCTTTCCTTCCTATTCCACTCCTTCTTGAGGTAATAGTTTTTCTTCAGTCTTCCAGTCATTCATGCCTAAATTCACTTTTAAAATCATGTTCCCTCAGCTTGAACTTGCATTTTAAGCGTAATTGCATTTACTCGGAACTCAATTCACTTAGAAACTCAGTTCTCAATATTTAGTAGTAGGGTTTGCAACTCTCTCTCTCTCTCTCTATTTCAGCTAGTTTAGTCTTCATTCAAGGATGAATTTTCCCAAGGGGAGATAATGTAACACCCCATAGCCAAAAAATACAAAAAACTAGCATTATAGACAAAATTTGCAGGTGTAACCAACGGTTGAATCGATGGATCGTAGCCTGACCCACAGTCCGTCCTGCACAATTGTCTATGTGATCCGAAACATCCAAAATTTTCAGCCTAGAAAAATTGGTTAAGTCTTGGACGACGGATGGACTTAAAGTCCGTAGGTTAGACGATGGTGTGTAGTCCGTGTCCATCGATCAAGTAAAACGTTATGCCCATTTTAGTAAAGGCATGTCCAACAGGCCCTGTCGACGGACTCAACGACAGGGTGTCACTCAATCGACGGACTATCAGTCATAGACCTCAATTGATCCGAAAGCAACTTTCAAAGGGGTAAAAGCTCATGAGACCTAGTTCAAGAACGCCACAAGCTCCAGTAGTTACATACCCAAAACTTAAGTATTTTATCGTGGATTTCATCACCTGGTATGTGGGATTTCACTATTGGGTTCCTTTTACCCATTGAGTCCCTAGTTTTCAGTCAAATTCTTGATTCTCTTATCATGATTAAACCTAGAGTTTTTAGAACTTTAATTGAATTTTATTAATTTATTAAATATATGTTCCAAATCAGATTATCGTATTATTACTTAGATTATCGCATTAAATTTCAGAACCCTTGCTTTATATTTCTTTAGTTCTTCGATTTCACATGCTAGGTCAGATATGTCAGACACTTCAGATATTGAAGCCTTATATATAAATGCATCATTACCATATTAATCGTTGAAATTCTTAGTTGCATTTTCAGTTTCAAGCTATACAATATTCACAGAAACTCATATATAATTAGTTAATTTAAAAAAATTCATTGGAAGTAGCATAATACTGAGTTTGACTAGGGTTTAGTGTACCTAATAGTCCAAGAACTACTAGCCAAGTAGGTTGTAAGTCCCCACTGTGGGAAATCTGTTTAATAATCATGGCATCATGCCTTTATACCTATGGCAGGGTATATTGAATCCTCTCGATTAGGCGTATACATTGGACTCCATTTAGTTGATGTAATTTTATTATCGGTTATTAGTAGCTCCCATAGATGAATCAGACTCTCTACATTTACTATTTATCATTATACTCAGTATTGAGTTTCAACCTGATATAAATTGGTCATTTTATCGAATTAGCTTAGAATTCAATTTATCATGTCAGATTATTATACTTGCTTTTGTGCTTGTTCTGTTATGTTTTATTTCAGCTCATTTCTATCCTACTTGCGCAGGACCCTTCAAGTAATGAAGCATATGTGTGCTACATCTTCACTTGATGTAGGTTCAGGTTGTCAGCATCCAGATCACGCATAGATCAATTTCTCTATCTCCAGATCAGCAAATTCAGTGGTGCGTCATCATTTTCTGAGGACAACAGTCATGAGTTTCATTTCAGTCTTTAGTCATTTAGCTTCAGTTTTTGTTGGATTTAGTTATGGCTTGTCCAAGTATTTCTAGTCCAATGAGTGACTTATTTCAGACATAGTTAGTTAAAGCGTAGAAGTGAGTTAATATTTCTTTGTATTGAACCTATCAGTTTTTCATATATCTTACTTTTAGCGTATGGGTATTGCCCATATTTTCATTATAATATATAATTTAGCTTTCGAAACAGTTTATATTCTTTAGTATGTCCATGATCATGCCAGCAAGGCTAGCTTGGTATCACTTGTGATTCTAGGTTCCTTGTTCGCGTCTCGGGGGTAGCTCGGGGCATGACAATCTTTTAGAACATAGGGTAAAACATCAATTTTTTTTCTTAACATAGGGTCAAACATACAGTTAACTAAAAAATCACACATGAATTAGTCCTATCCGAATTTATCCTAGGTCTCCCCTAAGTAAGAAATAATGAAATCTCCCATACAATATCCTCAGTACCTACTTATAAGATCCTAAAGATTACTACGGATATGTGTAACGCTTCATTTACTCAACTCATAGATCAATATCAAGACACTATAGAAACATACATATACTTAGGAACTTCACAAAAGAACCATCCTCCAAGACAAGTCCAAAGTTACACCTAGTGTAATGTTAAAGTAGCATCCGATACTATTACTCCCACCCTAGTGCTGCTTGAGATTTAGACTAGGCATATCACATTTATCATATACATAACTTTCATATTGGAAGACATAATATAAACATGCTTCCTAAACAATGGACATCATGTCACATTACATTCATATACATCATATCATGACCCATTCATACATTCATATAAGGACACACAAAGTCTCCCTTCAAATTTCTACTAGTGCAATGGATAACTAGCATCCCAGTCCACCATATATCATAAGTAGTACAACGTTAAGAATGCCTTAGTTAATTTGCGTATATTTTTTGGGACGAGATTTAGCCTATATAGATCATGAGAGCTTGACATGGAATCCCTGTACTACCCTTACCGGATGAGGGATCCCTACTTGCCTATGGTAGGTTCATATTCTTTAGACTTTACATGGATTCTTCAATAGACACACCTACACATGCGAATAGTTAACGGCTATGGTGATTTCTACTAAGTAAATCATTCTATACTAGAGAGGAGCACCCATCTCAAGAGGTACATTGGATACAACATCTCTACTCACGAAGTGTACCCACCCCTTCTTCAAATCATCCCGCTGCTAAGCATAATTACCCCATGGAACATTCATTGACTATAGGTTAAAAGATAAATTTTGAACACCCGTTATCAACTCACGAAAGGTATCCACCCTCCAACATATCTTTGGAAAACTATCGGGAATAGTGATTTTGTTACTAAATATTTAATCTCAACACACGAAGAATGGTCACCCCATAATCCCCCCTTTTTTCTACTTAGGAATAGTAGGGATGGTTTAGACACTTAATTTCTACTAGTGAAGAGTGTCTACCTTATAATTCCCCATTTTAATTCATTGACTTCATTCATGCATTCAAGTGTGTTTGTGTGTCTGAGTACATGTGAGCACACCATTGACATAATGACCATCTTTCATAACATTTTACTTATAGACATGGTCATACCCACATTTATCACAATTTACACATTATTATAATTAACATTTTAAATGCATACTTCATTTCGACATAAATACATCAAGATATTCATTTCAACCTTCTAACACATATCATACATATACATATCAAAATCATCACTTCACTTCATTTATCATGTCTTGAGGCCATTTTCACAATACACATATAAATTCATATACTTCAAGTAGAACTGCCACCAAAGGTGGACCATACCACTGAAGAGAATTTCATAATAGAGATTAAAAAACACAGACCACTTATGATTCATCCGAGCTTTCACCACCTATCCACAATTTATCCAACAACTCATCATAAAATAGCCATTAGGGCTGTAGCTAAAACACAATAATCCACCAAGAAACAGTAACTTTAACACGATCTAATCATGCTTATAAAACCCATTTTATAAGCTAAAGTTTGTAAAATGCGTAACATGATTCCATTGGAGTTTTGACATTAACACAATCATTTAAATCTAAGAACAACTAATTTTAATCATTAAAACATTTTCAAAGCAAAAACCGATACTTAGAATCAAGGAGTAAAGAAGTTTGAAGTTGAAATCCTTTTTGAAATTGATATTTGAATGAAATAACGTTAGAGGAGGACTACAACACCTTAGTCAGAAGGAACCCACGAGATTATTGATGACAAAAAATGTGAAGAACTTGGTCCTCTTCCTTGGATTTTGAAACTTCCTCTAAATAGAGGTTTTTGGAGAAAAGCATTTAGGATAAATTTGATTTGATCTTTAGGGTCTTAAATGGTGGGTAAAATGAAGTTTAAAATGACCTAAATAAGTCCACAAATCATCCCCAAAGTTCCCAAAAGACCGCTACACCATTTGGACCCTTTTCAAAATTCAAATTTGACTTAAAATGACGTGGCCAAATCCATGTTGCCAATCTGTGTTATGAAAATATGAAATTACTGGTTGTAATAAATATGTCAGAAACACGAAATAACTGAGATTTTTAGAACAAGTAAATAAGATGAACAAAAATTTTTTTGTAAATAAATAATTGAATCTGTAAAACTTACAAGAATCTGGAATACTCTTTTTCATAATATAGGAAGAAAATCAAGTTTACTGAATTCACAGTGTCCCCTTAAGGAAATTATTCCCCTCTAGTATCCGAGGTTTGATTTAGAATATAACCTCCCAGGGTAAAATGATTTTAATCAGTAGACTATAGCTACCAAAAACTCTATTGTCAGCGAATCAATCCACAACAGGAAAGTACACGAAGATATATGTGTTTTTTAAGAAGAAGGAAGATCAGAAAATTTGTAGGGAAATATTCTGAAGACAGAATGGTATTTATAGGCAAAAAGAATATATTCTGAAAGGTTGCATCCCTTTAAGAATTGACACGACCATTAATGAAAGGTTGCAAACTTTCAAATGGTATTGACTGTTGCTGAAAGTTGCAACCTTTCAGAACAGTCATGGAGGGAATTTTTAAATATAACGGAAATTAAAATGGGTCACGCGCGTGGATCTGAGTCAGGTTGCGTTAACTTAAAAGTTGAAAACATTTTAGCTAACTTCTGTAATCAACTAATTAATTGGAAATAATTTTTTGCCATTAAATTAATTAAATAAATAATAAAAATAAATTTGTTCAAAAAATTATCTCTTGATAGATCATTTGCCAAAGCCAAAGCCGAAGCCGAAGCCAAAGCCGTAGCCATAGCCGTAGCCGAAGACGACATCGGAGCGAGCGACGACTACGACGGCTCGAAGGGGGTCCCTCTTTCCAACACTTTTAACAATTAATAGGAGTGTTTATTTATTTAAAATCTCCTATTTTCATTTCCATTACCAATGAGGCTATTGCCTTTTTCATTAAAGCATTAGAGGACTTTTAAAGTTCCCAACTTTTCAAGTTCTAAACTTTTGAAATTCCTCTCCTTCCCTCTATTTCCCATCAATTCTTGCTACATACCCAACAATCCCCCACATTGATGGGGAATAGTTATAACATAGGAATGCACGGAAAATTGTGTACTTTACAAGCAAGGATTAATTGCATCTGGATAATTAGGTTTCCCCTTGGACTTTCCGTAGTGAACATATGTCGGACAAACTCTGTCAATCGGTAGATGTGATATCTTTGATCCGTGGAACTTTGGTGTATAGCTAGACAACCATATGTCACCCAATTAACCCTTTACTGTTTATGATTCTTAAGGTTGTGTTCGTTTCAGTCATGAACACCTCATGGTTTCATGAGTATATAGAGAATAATCTTTTGACATAAAATTCTGTTTGAAGAGGCTTCCACTTCACACTCTTATAGGTTATTTCTAACCGTGTCATCTCGTAGATACACTATTTGGTCAGATCTACAAAACTTAGCAAATCATTAAAAACATTAAGCTTTATTACCTCATTAACAAGCCTTAGAGTCTTAACCTTTTCCTGAACATTGTCTTTATCATGAGAATGGATTGAGTTAATTGACAATGTTGAACCGTCAGCCACAACTTTGTTTTTCTCCTTGAATCTAGCTCTTGGGATCTCCAGTTTGCTAGATAGAGTTACCGTCATGCTGAATTGTCCTAAGCCGTAAACCCATTCCCTTAGATGATCTTTCAACTGCCTCTCTCATTAGGCCTTTCGTTAGTTGATCTGACACATCATCGCTTGTATTTACATAGTCAATTGTGATAATTCCACTATAGAGTAGTTGTTTTACGGTGTTATGTCTACGTCGTATATGACGAGACTTCCCATTGTACATAATACTCCCTGCCCTACCTATTGCTTCTTGACTATCGCAATGTATGCAAATTTGGAATATCCTCTAGGAAATTCCCGAGCCATTCTGCTTCATCACAAGCCTTATCCAAAGCAATGAATTAAAATTTTACTGTGGAGCGAACAATACATGTCTGTTTGGAATATTTCCAAAAGACAGCTCCTCCATCAAGTATGAATACATAACCACTCGTGGATTTTACATCAATTGACCCGGTGATCCAATTTGCATCACTATATCCTTCAATCATAGCAGGATAGTTATTATAATGCAAAGCATAATGTTGTGTCAATTTTAGATAACCCAACACACGTTTCATAGCAATCCAGAGAGTTTGAATCGGATTACTAGTGTACCGACTCTATTTTCTAATAGCACATGCTATATCTGATCGCGTGCAATTCATAATATACATCAAACTTCCCAACACTCTAGCATATTCCAATTGAGAGTCACTTTGACCTTCATTCTTTTTTATACGTACAACTTAAATCAATTGGAGTGTTGACTACATTGAAATTCAAGTAATTGAACTTATCCAATACTTTTTCAATATAATGAGATTGAGATAATGCTAGTCCCTGGGGAGTTTTTATAATCCTGACCCCTAAGATTAAATCAGCAAATCCTAAGTCTTTCATATCGAACTTGCTGGAAAACATGGGCTTAGTAGCATTTATATTTTCAATTTCTTTACACATTATTAACATGTCATCAACATACAAAAAAACAATGACTTCATGATTCATAACGTTTTTAATGTAAACACATTTATCACATTCGTTAATCTTGAATCCATTTGCCAACATTATTTGATCAAATTTAGCATGCCATTGTTTGGGTGCTTGCTTGAGTCCATAAAGTGACTTCACAAGTCTGCACACTTTCTTTTCTTTACCAGAACTATTAACCCTTCAGGTTGTTCCATGTAAATTTATTCCTCTAACTCTCCATTTAAGAAGGCTGTCTTTACATCCATTTGGTGGATTTTAAGATCATGCACTGCTGCTAGTGCTATTAACATCCTAATTGATGTTATCCTTGTTACTGGAGAGTATGTGTCAAAGTAGTTTTTGTATTGCTTAAATGCATCAATTGCTTCATCCTTACTATTAAGAAAATATACATAACAAAATCGAGTGCAGTCATCAATAAAAGTTATAAAATACTTTTTTCCACCACAAGATGGTGTTGACCACATATCGCATATATCTCTGTGAATTAGGTCTAAAGTTTTAGAATTTCGTTCAACAGACTTGTAAGGATGTTTAACAAACTTACATTCTACACAAATTTCACATTTCGACGTATCACATTTAAAATCAGGCAATACTTCTAGATTAACCAATTTTTGCAAGACTTAGTAATTTACATGTCCCAAACAGGCAAGCAATAAATCACTTAACTCCAATATGTAAATAGAAGCATAATTTTTATTAATACTATCAATAACCATTACATTTAGTTTTAATAGACCCTCATTGAGGTAGCCCTTCCCTATGAACATTTTATTTTTACTTATTACAGCTTTATCACTAACTAGGACACACGTAAACCCGTTCTTAACGAGTAGTGCAGCAGAAACTAAATTCTTCCTAATAGTAGGGACATGTAGAACATTGTTTAAAGTCAACACTTTGCCGGATGTCATTTTCAACATTTCTTTCCCAGTTCCTCCAATCGTTGTTGTTGTTGTGTTTCCTATGAATAAATCTTCATCGTACTCAGCAGGAGTGTACGTTGCAAAGGCTTCTTTTGCAGAGCAAATATGAT
>JAKWIX010000324.1:32576189-32580161 GCA_027704785.1 Solanum chmielewskii | reverse complement strand
CCTGTTTAGTCGGTTCGAGCAGTAGAACTATTTTTGATAAAAAACTGACTTGGTCGATGGATCACGCGATGAACCGTAATGGTCACGACGGACCGTGATGGACTCCGTCGTCCCATACTTGTGTAATTTCTTCTGCTGCTCTCCTTATTACCCTCGACGACAGGTAGGACGAACCGTCATAGGCACGACGGTCCGTCGAGGGTCTTGGTTCCAAAACACTTCAACTCTAAAATTTGGTTACTGGGATTGTAACGACCTGTTTAGTCGTTTTGAGCAGCAGATTTTATTTCTGGAAAAACAGGCTGAGGCAACGGACCCCACGACGGACCGTCATGGGCACGACGAACCGTCGCAGGGTCTCGTTTCAAAACACTTAGAAAATCTGAGATTGGGTACTGAAAATCGACTCTCTGAACTTCGTAACGAAATGGCAGGACGGACCGTCACAGGTGTGACGGACCGTCACAGACCCTTAGTGGAAATTTGGGTCTCTGAACTATGCGACGGACAGCAGGACGGACCGTCGCAGGCGCGACGGCCCGTCACGGGCTACCAATCCCAGTTCGGGTCGGATTTCTTTATACGTTTTAAGGGACGTTTTTGACTATTCCTGCTTTAATTATAATTAGTGGGTTAATGTTTAAGTCTAATTACTTGGGGGTTAAAAGAGGTAACCTTAAGTTAATTAGTGGGTTTAATTGCCATCTTTTATCTTAATTATATACTAATTAGGGTAAAAGAAAGAGGGTTCGAATAAGAAAAATAAGAAAGAACAAAGAGAGACAGAAAAAGAAAGAGAACGAGTAGAGAGAGAGAGAAACGAAGAGGAAAAACACAAGGCTTTGGGAAATTGCTTGCTTGATCACTAATCTTCGGTGGAGGTAGGTTATGGTTATTTTTATGCTATTCGTAGTAAACTCTTAATAGCGAATGATATGTATTGGTAGTATTGTAAACCCTTCTATATGCTTAATTGTATGCTTGCATGAATGTGATTATGTAATTATGATATAATAAGCATGATGAAGCTATTGAATCCTGAATCTTGAAAAGAAACCCTAATTACATTGTTAATGATGATGCCTTGGTATAAAGAAGGCTTGATGAACGAAAGTAGTGAGATTAGGGATCGGTGCCACGTTTCGGTACCAGGATAGTATATGAGGATCGGAGTGTCACGTTCCGACACCAGGATAGTATATGGATCGGGTGCCACGTTCCGGTACCAGGATAGAATATGAGGATCGGAGTGTCACGTTCCGACACCAGGATAGTATATGGATCGGGTGCCACGTTCCGGTACCAGGATAGAATATGAGGATCGGAGTGTCACATTCCGACACCAGGATAGTATATGGATCGGGTGCCATGTTCCGGTACCAGGATAGAATATGGATCGGGTGCCACGTTTTGACACCAGGATAGAATGAGGATCGGAGTGTCACGTTCCGACACCAGGATAGTATATGGATCGGGTGCCACGTTCCGGTACCAGGATAGAATATGGTTCGGGTGTCACGTTCCGACACCAGGATAGAATGAGGATCGGAGTGTCACGTTCCGACACCAGGATAGTATATGAGGAACGGAATGTCACGTACCGACACGAGTGGAATAAAGATAATGAATCTTGAAAGATGATAATATATTCAAATCTAATGAACCTAATTCCCAAATGAGTATGATGAGGAGGCGTGAGTCCTCATTGATGTGCTTGGTGTTTGTACCAAGGGTTATGGTAACTGTAAATGCTGCATTGCTAAGGATATTAGTTGATTTTATAATATTGCTTAATATATACTGTTTTCTATTTTGAGTTGGCCGATGATATCTACTCAGTACCCGTGTTTTGTACTGACCCCTACTTTTATGTTTTCTTCCTGTTTATTTATGGAGTGCAGCAAACGTGCCATTGTCTTCCACTCAACAGTAATTCAAGCCAGTCTTACTACATCGGAAATTCAGGATGAGCTAATGCTTCTAGCTTGGACTGGATCTTCTTCTTCAAGTCTTGATGCCTTGAACTTCCGGCATGGACTAGCTTCTTATGTATTTTTAGCTTTTAGAATACTCTTAGTTTAGTCATTTGATCATAGATGTTCTTGTGGTGATGACTTCCAGATTTTGGGGATAATAATAGTTATTGATTTTATTAATGAGTTAAGTCTTCCGCATTACTTTCTGTTGATATTATATTGAAATGTTAAGGTTTAGATTGGTTGGTTCGCTCACATAGGAGGGTAAAATGTGGGTGCCAGTCGCGGCCCGATTTGGGTCGTGACAGGGATCGACTCTCTGAACTTCACGACGGAACTGCAGGACGGACCGTCATAGATACGACGGACCGCCACAAGCTGTGTAACCCCGTCTTGGTCAGACTTCCGCTAAAAGTTTAAATGGGTATTTTGGACTATTCATGATTATAATTATGAAATTAGTGGGGTAAGTTTAATAATTTATTTACTTGGGGGTTAAAGGAGATAATTAGGAAATAAATAGTGGGTTACTTTTATCATAATGGATTATATGATAATTAGGGTAAAAGATAAAGAATCTGGAGAAGAAAAATAAAAAGAACAGAGAGGGAGAATGAGTGAGAAAGAGAGAACGAAGAGGATAGCAAAGGCATTGGGGAAGTAGCTTGCTTCATCACGATTCTTCGGTGGGGGTAGGTTATGGTTTATTCTTATATGATAGATAAACTCTAAATAGCGATCGATATGTATTGGGTGGTATTGTAAAGTCTTTATATGCTTTATTGTGTGTTTGTATGTTGTGATTGTGTAATTGTGGTGGTCAGAATGATGAGACTGTTGAATCTTCAATCTTAAATCCTCTCTGTTAAGATGATGCCTTGACATAAAGAAGGCTTGATGAACTAAAATAATGAGGTAATATTGGATCGGAGTGTCACGTTCCGACATGGTAGTATTAGGGGATCGGAGTGTCACGTTCCGACACGATAATATTGGATCGGAGAGTCACGTTTCAGCACGGTAGTATTAGGGGATCAGAGTGTCACGTTCCGACACGGTAGCATTAGGGGATCAGAGTGTCACGTTCCGACACGGTAGTATTAGGGGATCAGAGTGTCACGTTCCGACACGATAATGGTAAAGAGAATGAATCTTGAATTATACTCAAATTCTAAGAACCTATTTCCCAAATGAGTATGGTGTGGAGGCTTGAGTCCTCATAGGTGTGCTTGGTGTTGTTGCCAATGGTTCTTATACTTTTTGATTGTCACCTGTTAAGTATTATGGTTGATTTTATATTATTAATCAGTATATATTGTTTTCTATTCTGAGTTGGCCGATGATACCTATTCAGTACGTGTTCCTTGTACTGACCCCTACTTGTAATTTTCTTCTTTGTTATTTGTGGAGTGCATCAAGCGTGCCATCGACTTCGACTCGTCCTCAGATCTAGCCAGTCTTCAGCACATCAGAATTCAGGGTGAGCTATTATTCTTAGCTCGTGCCGGATTCTCTCCTTCACGTCTTGATGTCTTGAAGTTTGGACATAGACCATCTTTTTACTATTTTAGCTTCTTAAATAATCTTAGATTTAGAATTTTGAGGATAGATGTTCTTGGTGTAATGACTTCCAGATTTTGGGAATAATTAGTATTAAACTTTAGAAGCTTATTTATTGGTTATCTTAATGAGTTTTGGATCTTCCGCATTAGTTTTACTATTTATAAATGTTTTACTGGTAAATGTTGGGGTTTAGATTTGTTGGTTCGCTCACCTAGGAGAGTAAGGGTGGGTGTCACTCGCGGCTCGTTTTGGGTCATGAAAAACTTGGTATCAGAGCGTTAGGTTCGTTGGTCTCATTACACAAGAACGATACTAGTAGAGTCTTGAGGAACGGTAGGTGGACGCCCTTACTTTTCTTTGAGAGGCTATAGGACTTTAGGAAAACTCCGTTCTTTTTTTCTTTCGTGCTATTACTTGGATCCAATTGGTATCT
>JAKWIX010000324.1:32328689-32573689 GCA_027704785.1 Solanum chmielewskii | reverse complement strand
TCGTGACATAAAGGGTGAAAATTTTATGTAAAAATTTAAGGAATCCCATAGTATAATTCAATAATTACACTCTGTTCCAACAAATTTAGTATTTACTAAAAATTCCTTAAAATATGTGTGCCGTGATACTTTAGATTCCAGTGATACATGGTAAATGATACATGGTAAGTTAAAACTGTTAAGAAAAAAATGGGGAAAAAATGGAACATTTAAACTTGTTAACTAAAACAGCTTAATTTACGGTAACAGAACATTAATCAGCATTAAATCAACACGTAATTGGATATTAATTTCAAATTTTGAAAATGAAAGAATATATCATCTTTTTTGAATACATTTTTTATGAACATCCTGTTAAATTTCGAACTGCAGTAATTTTATTGTTGTTATTGTGGATGTTTCATGATAAATACATCAATTTTGATGAGACATTCCAGAATTTGGGTGAACGAATTGCACTATGAAAGTTACAAAATCGACGGAATCACTGTTGGAGATTCAATTTCGTTTTCTAATCTCAAAGCAACAATTGCAGCCGAGTTGGATATTGATGTATCAAGGAAAGATATTGAAATCCGTTACATTGTAGAAGGTAACTCCTGTCCGATGAAACTTAAGAACGATATGAGTGTTAAACTATATTTAGAACTGAAAAAAATGAGTCTGGATTTTCAATGTATCCATTATGTATTGGCACAATTGAAAAGAATGGTGGTACTGTACATAACTTTGATGGAACATGTGGAGAAATTACGTGTGTAGAAGGCACAACACATGATACACAGGCTTTGGCAATGGTTGAAACTAGATTATTTGATTCATATGAAAATGCAGAAGTTGGAGTTACAAATGTTATAATCAATTCAGATATTGTAGATGTGAAGACAGGTTAGATATATAAGGATAAAGCAACACTTGTAGATGTGATGACGAAATATAAGATAAAGAACAACTTCAATTGCAAAGTAAAGAGGTCTGATCAACAAAGGTATGATAGTGTTTGGTATAAATATATATATTTCCATTCTGTTCAAAATTAGTACATAAAACATTACTATTTTATATGAAAACCTACATGTATCAGTTGTTCTTTGATATTTTAATGTATCACCATTTCAGTAATTTGTTTTGATACATTGAAATAACTATTTTGATACTTTAATATGCTAATGCTGATATAGTAAGGACTGTATCAATTTAAACAAGCATATCACAACTAGTAGATACTTTTTATTAATGTATCACCATTTCATTAATTTCTTAAAAACTGGTAGATACTTTTTGTGTAATTCATTGTTTGATTACTTTAAACATTATTGTTGAATATATTATATGATGCAATTGCTATAAGTATTAATATG
Organism: Solanum chmielewskii; assembly: GCA_027704785.1. Lineage (NCBI taxonomy): Eukaryota > Viridiplantae > Streptophyta > Magnoliopsida > Solanales > Solanaceae > Solanum > Solanum chmielewskii. The sequence goes on along the minus strand of JAKWIX010000324.1, from coordinate 32,572,328 downwards.
CTTAAAAAATGTACGCAGCTATGTGTTGGTATGCTTTTCAGACAAATGTGGTTGGACTATGAAGGCGTCCTGCAGGAAAAAATCTGATATATTCATTGTTAGAAGTTTCAATAGTGAACATACGTGTCCGATGAGGGAGAGGGTATTAACCAAAGTCTAAGCAACAGTCGGATTTGTAAGTGGAGTTACTGCTCAAAAATTGGTCAATCATAAACGAATTTATAATCCAAGAGATATAATTGATGATATTAGAGAATATCATGGGGTTGAAATATCTTACCAGCAAGCATGGCGTGTTAAAGAACATGCACTCTCCATGATTAGGGGAAAACCATCTGCAGGATATAGACGGTTGTCGTGATACATACACATGTTAAAAACCGTGTATCCAAATTCTTATATAAGAATGCATAAGACTGAAGAGGATGAATTTATGTATCTGTTCATCGCCTTAAGACCATTCATTAGGGGATTTAATTAGTGCAGACCAGTAGTTGTTGTGGATGGTGCACATCTGAGTGGAGCTTACAAAGGGACATTTGTATCAGCAAGCACACTTGATGGCGCAGATATTTTTTTTTATAGTTATGATGTATTTTTATATGTTACGTATCAAATGATATAATGTGTGTGTAATAAGGTTGCATATTTCCATTGGCATATGGTGTTTTTGACACCGAAAATGATTGTTCGTGGACATGGTTTTTCGAACAATTCAAACATGCATTTGGCGATAGAAAAGATATGTGTGTTGTTTCAGATAGAAATGAGAGTATCATGAAAAGTGAGGATTGTGTTCCCAAATGTACCTCATTATGCATGCATCTGGCATCTTTGGAAGAATGTATGTGGAAACTTCAAAAGGAGCAGAAAGACCATAAGCGATCTATTCTACTTTATGGCCAAGGCATATAGAAAGGAAGATTTTGATAAGTTGATGGATAAGGTTGATAGAATTGATCACAGGTTAAGGAGTACCTTGAAGATGCAGGTTACGAAAAGTGGTCAAGAGTTCATGCAACAGTAAACAGAGGTAGAATGATGACTTCAAACATTGCAGAATGTATCAATGGTTGTCTTGTTGAAGCACGCCAATTAACTATATTAGAATTCTTGAAAGAAGTTAGAATTCTTTTTGGATCTTGGCATTGCAAAAGCAGAGAAGTAGCCTCATACACAAAGGACACATTAGAGAGAAAATTTGAGGAATTGTTGATTATAAACGCGGCTAAAAGTTCAAAAATGGAGGTATGTATCATTATATAATACTTTATACTATATATATCTAATTCAGTGTATCATTCTGCATTTTTGAACATGATTTGTTTTTTAAAAATTATATATTTAAATTTTTTAATGTACACAGGTTGTTCCATCATCTGAATATATTTTCTCAGTTTATGAAAATGGAAGAAGATATATTGTTTGTCTTGAGCGGAAAGTATGTTCTTGTGGTAGATTTCAACTAGATGAGATACCTTGTTCACATGAAATCGCTGTATTGAAAAAAAAGAATGTCACATATATGAATCCGTATTGCTCTGATTATTACAAGCCTGATGCATTGGCAAAAACATATGAAATTCCAATGGTACAATTGCCAGATAAGGAAGATTGGTCAGATCCTACTAATGTGGTAGCTGAAACTGTGTATCCACCTAAATACAGAAGATCATCTGGACGACCAAGAAAAAGAAGAAGAAAGAATGCAGATGAAAAGATTTCGGTGAACACAAACTGTTGTGGACAATGTGGACACAACAGAAGAACTTGTACTTTCTATCCAAAAGAGAAGTGAATTTGTCGTAATGTTTCTAAGATATCAAGAATAATTTATAACGTAAATAGTTTAACGATTTTCAGTTTTAATTACAGTTGCAATTTGAACACATTTGGTTTAGATAAATAAACTTAATAACCTATGTTAATTAAATTGTAAGTCGCGCTTTTGATTATAAATACTTTTTTATTATTGGTGTTGGTAAATATATTTGTGTCAATATTTCTTTTTCATATAAAATTTTATAAATCTTATGTTACACTAAGATATATAAATTTAAGGATTATTAGGTAACATATTGTACATGATACATATGGTTTAGCCAATGTATCATGTAGTTTTAGTGTGTGTTTGGTACATATGTGTCATTTGCTTTGCCCAATGTATCATCTCCATTAAATAAAAAATAAAAAAATCTTATTGAGGTTAGTGTGTACTTTACAATGACTATAAATAAAGTATCATGTGATTTTATATAATTTAACTTGTTTAATCTTTTTTTTGATATGTTTTTCTTGAAATATACAGTAAATAACTTTACTTTTAAAAAATAATAGCAATTCATATAACTATGCTATTCATTGTAACTAAATATCATGTAAAATTTCAGGATTATTAGGTAACATATTGTACATGATACATATGGTTTAGCCAATGTATCAGGTACTTTTAGTGTGTGTTTGGTGCATATGTATCATTTGATTTGGCCAATGTATCATCTCCATTAAATAAAAAATTAAAAAATCTTATTGAGGTTAGTGTGTACTCTACAATGACTATAAATCATGTATCATGTGATTTTGTATAATTTAACTTGTGTAATGCTTTTTTTGATATATTTTTCTTGAAATATACAATAAATAACATTACTTTTACAAAATAATCGCAATTCATATAACTGTGCTATTCATTGTAACTAAGTATCATGTAAATTTTAGTTTTCAAATAAACTATTTATTTCTATGTTTAATTATAAATACTTTGACTATACTTTATTAAAGGAATTAAACCTGTGTGCCGCTATAATATGTGTGATATTTATATTTTCAAGATAAAAATATTTGGTACGTAATGTAACAAAAAAATCATGGAAATTGACAAACCCAAAAAAATAACATTAAAAAACATCAAATACTTGTTCAATAACGTTTCAAAACAAGAAATATAACATTAAAACATTGTTTAATCATAAAATGCTACACTCTGTAAACTAAATCTTCTTCTAGTGGTGGTGTAACTACGCCCCTAGATTTTGGTGGATCATCATTGTCACTAACATATCCCCACTTAGCCTTCTCGCATCCATAACTCCACAGCAATGCTCCATATCTTTGACGTAGGTAATCAGGACTAAAATCAACATACGATATATTGATTTGGTCACTCATATACTCGACAAATGCAGTAACATATAACCCACAGTCTCTACAAAAAAATACAGCATAAATTAAAAACTTAATGATACATTAAAAAGGACAACCGAAAAATTCTTGATACTTACAGGCTATCGCAGTCCTATTTAGCGATGTCTTGTGCAAATTCAATCATGAAAGAAACTTGAGGCTCCAGAAGTGAAACAGTAATGTTGTCTTTGTATGCATGACAATCAACAAATTTTGTGCGTTCAGTTTCTTCAAAGAATCCACTGTCCAGTAGGTAAGAAGGAAGCATTTTAGACAACATTTTTATCTCATGAGGAATTGCTTTTTTCCTTGTGCTAATTGATGATCCAAAAACTCTTATCATCCTGTTTTTCAACTCAACAACTTCCAGCATGTCATGACTCAAAACGATCCGCGAGTGGCACCCACACTTATCCTACTATGTGAGCGAACCAACCAATCTAAACCCCAACATTTTAAACATAATAACATAAAAATAATGCGGAAGACTTAAAACTCATTAGCGAAATCAATAATCAACTTCTAAAACTCAAACTTATCATTATCCCCAAAATCTGGAAGTCATCATCACAAGAACATCTATCCTCAAATTCCTAAGCTAAGAGTATCTAAGAAACTAAACATAAATAACAGCTAGTCTATGCCAGAACTTCAAGGCATCCAGACATGAAGAAGAAGATCCAGTCCAAGTTAGAAGCTTTAGCTCACCCTGAAATCTGGTGTGACGAAGACTGGCTAGAGTTGCGATTGAGTTGAAGACGACGGTACGTGTGCTGCACTCCACAAATAATAAAAAGAAAACATACAAGTAGGGGTCAGTACAAAACACAGGTACTAAGTAGGTATCATCGGCCAACTCAAAAAAGAAAACGGTATATATCAGATAATATCATAAAATCAACTACAATACTCAACAGGTAGCAACACAAGTACGAGAATCATTGATAAATAACGCCAAGTACACCCATGAGGACTCAAGCCTCCATACCATACTCATTTGGGAAATAGGTTCATTAAATTGAGTATATTAACATATTTCAAGATTCATTCTCTTTACTATCCTGATGTCGGAACTTGACACTCCGATCCTCATCATACTATCCTGGTGTCGGAACGTGACATCTGATCCACTATTACTATCCTCGTGTCGGAACGTGACACCCGATCCCATTCATACTATCCTGGTGTCGGAACGTGACACCCGATCCATTAATACTATCTTGGTGTCGGAACGTGACACCCGATCCCATTCATACTATCCTTGTGTCGGAACGTGACACCCGATCCTCTATTACTATCCTGGTGTCGGAACGTGACACCCGATCCTCTATTACTATCCTGGTGTCGGAACGTGACACCCGATCCACTAACCTCATTCTTTTACTTCATCAAGCCTGCTTTTATACCAAGGCATCATCATTAACAAAGAGGTGTTAAGGTTTAAGATTCAACAGCCTCATCATGCTTATTTTATCACAATTATATAATCACATCATGCAAGCACACAATTAAGCATATAGAAGACTTTACAATACTACCCAACACATATCATTCGCAATTAAGAGTTTACTATGAAATAGCATAAACAATAACCTACCTCCACCGAAGAATCGTGATCAATAAATCTACTTTCCCAAACTTTTGCTTTCCTTGCGTTCTCCTCTGCTCTCGATCGTTTCTCTCTTTACTCTCTGTTCTTTCTCTTTTTCTTATTCAAATCCTTTTGTCTTTTACCCTAATTGTGATATAATTAAGTATAAAGATGGTAAAAGTTACCCACTATTTATTCCAAGGTTGTCTCCTTTAACCCCCAAGTAATTGAATTATTAACATTTAACCACTAACTTTATAATTATAAGCAGGAATAGTCCAAAACGCCCCTTAAAACATTTAACAGAAATCCGACCCAGTCAGGGTTACGCAGACTGTGACGGGCCGTCGTGCTTGTGACGGTCCGTCCTGCTGAGTCGTCACAGAATTCAGAGACTAACTTTTCACTAAGGGCCTGTGACGGTCCGTCGTGCCCACGACGGTCCGTCCTGCCATGTCGTCGCGAAGTTCAGAGAGTTGTTCTCAGTACCCAATTTTTTAGAATTCTAAGTGTTTTGGAACGAGACACCCTCGACGGTCCGTCGTGCCCATGACGGTCCGTCGTGAGATCCGTCGACTCAGACAGTTATTACCAGAAATAAACTCTACAACTCAAAACGACTAAACAGGTCGTTACAATAGATTCCAATTTACCCATCGTTCATCCTCGAACAATCACAAGAAGAATAACAAGGACGAAAAGGAGTACCTGAATCTTTAAACAGGTGTGGGTATCTTACTTGCATATCGGCCTCCTTCTCCCAAGTGGACTCTTCAACTGGTCGATTCTTCCATTGAACTTTGATGGATGCAATCTCCCTTGATCTCAACTTGCGGACTTCTCTATCTAAAATAGCAACAGACTCCTCCTCATAAGACAAATTCTCATCAAGAAGGACCGAATCCCAACGAATAATGTAGTTTCCATCACCATGGTATCTTTTCAACATAGACACATGAAATACCGGGAGTACTCCTAACAGCCCTGGGGGCAAGGCTAATTCATAAGCTACCTCCCTCACGCGCTTCAGAACTTCAAATGGACCAATATACCTTGGACTAAGCTTACCTCGCTTACCAAACCGCATCACCCCTTTCATGGGCGAAACCTTCAGCAAAACTTGCTCACCCTCCATAAACTCCAAGTCCCTAACCTTTCGGTCTGCATATTCCTTCTGTCTACTTCGAGCCGCTAAAAGCTTTTCTTGAATGCATTTCACTTTATCTAATGATTCCCTCAGAAGGTCAGTACCCCAAGGTCTAACCTCAAATGCATCGAACCACCCAGTGGGAGACCTACATCTTCTCCCATACAATGCCTCAAATGGGGGCCATATCAATACTTGAGTGATAGCTATTGTTGTATGAGAACTCTGCTAAGGGTAAGAAGCTATCCCAATGACCACCAAACTCTATCACACATGCATGAAGTATATCCTGCAAAACCTGAATCGTTCGCTCAGACTGACCATCGATCTGAGGGTTAAATGCAGTGCTAAGATCCAATCTAGTACCTAATTCAGCATGCAATGTTTTCCAAAACATAGAAGTAAACTACGTACCTCTATCTGATATGATGGAGAGTGGAACTCCATGCAATCGAACAATTTCTGAGATGTAAATTTTGGCTAACTTCTCTGCATTATAAGTCACCTTGACCGGAATGAAATGAGCAGACTTAGTTAATCTATCAACAATTACCCAAATGGAGTCATACTTACCCATAGTCTTTGGAACACCAACCACGAAGTCCATTGCAATTCTCTCCCACTTCCATTCAGGAATGGGCATTCTCTGGAGTGTCCCTCCAGGCCTCTGGTGTTCATACTTTACTTGCTGACAATTCGGGCATTGAGCAACGAAATAAACAATGTCACGCTTCATCCTACTCCACCAAAAATGTTGCTTTAGGTCACGATACATCTTGGTTGCACAAGGATGTATAGAATACCTTGAACTATGGGCCTCCGTAAGAATGGTGCGAATCAAATCATCGACGCGGGGTACACATACCCTTCCCTTAATTCTCAAAACATCTTCCTCATCAATTTTTGCTTCTTTAGCCTCTCCTCGTAACACCTTATCTCGGATTCGGATCAGTTTCTCATCGGTAAACTTCTTTCGTTTAATCTTATCAAGAAAAGAAGATCTTGCCTCCACACAGGCCAAAAATCCTCCCTTCTCATTTACTTCTAGCCTCATAAAGTCATTAGCCAAAGTCTGAACCTCTCTAGCCAATGGGCGTCTAGAAACCTTCAAGTGGGCTAGGCTTCCCATGCTCCCTGCTTTTCTACTTAACGCATCTGCCACAACGTTAGTTTTTCCCGGATGATACAAGATAGTGGTATCATAATTCTTCAGTAGTTCCATCCATCTCCTCTGTCTCAAATTCAAATCTTTCTGAGGAAAGACATACTGTAAACTACGATGATCCGTATAGACTTCACACTTAACCCCATATAGATAATGTCTCCACTGCTTTAATGCAAACACTACTGCAGCCAACTCCAAATCATGGGTCGGATAATTACGTTCATGCATCTTTAATTGCCTCGAAGCATAAGCAATTACCTTCTTCTCTTGCATTAGCACTGCACCCAAACCCAAATAGGATGCATCACAATAAACAATGAAATTCTTACCTTCCACTGGCAGGGTAAGGATTGGCGCAGTAGTCAACAAGGTTTTGAGCTTCTGAAAGCTTTCTTCACACTCGTCCGACCATACAAATGGAACACTCTGCTTAGTCAAGTTTGTCAATTGGGAAGCACAAGAAGAAAATCCCTTGACAAATTGATGGTAGTAGCTAGCTAAACCAACGAAGCTCCTTACCTCTGTAACATTAGTAGGTCTTTCCCAACTCTTCACTGCTTCAATCTTTGAAGGATCCACCATCACTCTATCCTTAGAAACCACATGCCCCAAGAAGGACACTGAATCTAGCCAAAACTCACACTTAGAGAATTTGGCATAAAGCTTTTTCTCCCTCAACATTTCCAATACAATTCTCAAATGCTCCTCATGTTCTTTCTTGCTCTTTGAGTATACCAGAATATCATCGATGAATACAATGACAAAGAGATCCAGATATGGCTTAAAAATTCCGTTCATCAAACTCATGAAAGCAGCAGGGGCATTAGTAAGCCCAAAAGACATTACTAAGAACTCATAATGTCCATACCTGGTCCGAAAAGCAGTCTTTGGTACATCCGTTGCCCGTATTTTCAATTGATGATAACCAGATCTCAAGTCGATTTTTGAGAAGGTACAAGCACCTTGTAACTGATCGAACAAATCATCAATGCGAGGAAGAGGACACTTGTTCTTAACAGTTACTTTATTTAGTTGCCTGTTGTCTATGCACATCCGAAAACTTCCATCCTTCTTCTTCACAAACAAAATGGGAGCACTCCAATGGGATGCACTTGGTATAATAAAGCCTTTTATTAACAATTCTTGAAGTTGGGCCTTTAACTCTCTTAACTCAGCGGGAGCCATTCTATAAGGGGGTATAGAAATGGGGCGAGTACCCGCCTCCAGATCAATGCCAAAGTCAATATCCCTATCCGGTGGCATACCAGGAAGGTCTACAGTAAACACATCTAGAAACTCACGGACTATCGAAACCGACTCAATTGAAGGTACTTGGGTAGTATCATCCCTGAGATGTGCCAAGAACGCCAAACAACCCTTACTAACCATTCTCTTAGCACGAAGAAAGGAGATGATATGAACCGGATTGAAGTGTAGTCACCCTCCCACACTAACGGATCTGTCCCAGGCTTGGCTAACATCACAGTTTTAGCATTACAATCTAAGATTGCAAAGTTTGGACAAAGCCAAGTCATACCCAGAATTACATCGAAATCAACCATTTCTAAGATAACCAGGTCTACATGAGTATTGCTCCCCACAAACGTTACAAGACAAGACCTATACACCTTTTCAACTATCACAGACTCACCCACCGGAGTAGAAACACGAATAGGCATGTCAAGCAATTCACAATGTAAATTAAGACCAGTAGCAAATAAAGAAGATACATATGAAAATATGGATCCAGGATCAAATAATACGGAAGCCATGCAATCAAAAACCAAAAGATAACCTGTGATAACAGCATCAGATGTCTCCGCTTCCGACCGCCCAGGGAAAGCGTAACAATGGGCCCTATCGCCTGTTTACCCGTTGCCCCTACCATGTTGTGCTGTAGTGGCTCCAGTTTGCCCGCCACCCCGGTTGATTTGGTGACCACCATTACCTCGGCCACTACGTTATCCAGAATAGCGGCCTCTTCCATGACCACCTCTACCTCTGACTATTGGGGGTCTGTGACTCTGTTTTGGACAATATCTCTTTATATGTCCAAATTCCCCACATCCATAACACTCTCTGGGTTCAAGAATAGGTCTCTGTGAGAACGACAGAGTCTAGGGATAACCTCCAAACTCAGAGAAATGTTAACCGGTCTGCGGTGGACCCCCAGCTACAGCCTGCAGTGAAGACTGAAAAGGTCGGGCTGTATAACCTCCAGAACTGTGTCCTCTTGAGTAAGAACCACTAAACTCACCTCCCTTACGAGACTTCATAGTAGTTGATGCCATGGTAAAATCATCTGGCTTCACTCCCTCCACCTCTATCACAAAGTCTACCACTTCCTGAAAGGATTTTGCTGTAGCAGCTACCTGTAAGGCTGAGATCCGCAAATCTGACCTCAACCCCTTCATAAAACGGCGAATCCGCTCTTGTGAACTGAAGCAAAGCTGGGTGGCATATCTGGAGAGTGCACGAAACTTAGCCTCATAAGTAGTAACCGACATCCTGCCTAGTTCTAGGCTTAGAAACTCATCTCTCCTCCTATCCCTCAAAGTACGGGGTATATATTTCTCCATAAATAAACTAGAGAATGATGCCCAAGTCATAGGTGGTGCCTCTGTTGGTTGACACTCCACATGTGACTGCCACCACATTTTGGCGTTCCCTTGAAATTGATAGGTCACAAACTCGACGCCAAATCGTTCGACTATACCCATCTTGTGTCGTAACTTATGACAGTCAACCAGAAAATCGTAGGCATCCTCAGATTCAGCACCCCTGAAGACCGGAGGGTTTAAATTTCAAGAACTTACTGAAAAGTTCATGCTGATCACTTGTCATTATAGGCCCTGTAGTCAAACGAGGAAACGTGCCTATTTCCAATGAGGCATCCATGCGGGGAGCCCCAGCAGTTGCATGTTGTACTCCCGGAACCTGAGGTGCTGGTGCAGAAAACACTGGAGGTGTCTGGCCCTGATCAGATAACCCCCTAAGATAAGCAAGAACCTAATTAATCATCTCTGGGGTAGGTTGGGGTGGTAATTCCTCATTCTGCACTTGCTCATTCTCCCCTTCCTCCCCCTCTCTTACCACTTCCTTAGTCGGTGGAGGAGTTACCGCCCTAGTACTTGACGGGCCAGGTGTTTGTCGTCTTCCTCTAGAGGACGTCCTCCCGCAACCTCTACCACGGCCTCTTGCCACTGCCCCTCTTCGAGCTACAGCCCCAGTGGCTGGCTCAGAGAGGAGCAGTGGCAAGAGGCCGCGGTAGAGGTTGCGGGAGGACATCCTCTAGAGGAAGAGGACGAACGCCTGGCCCATCTGGTACTAGGGCGGTGACTCCTCCACCGACTGAGGAAGTAGTAAGAGAAGGGGAGGATGGGGAGAATGAACAGGTGCAGAATGAGGAATTTCCACCCCAACCTACCCCAGAGATGATCAATCAGGTTCTTGCATATCTTAGCGGGCTATCTGATCAAGGCCAGACACCTCCAGTGTTTCCTGCACCAGCACCTCAAGCTCCGGAGGTACAACATGCAGCTACTATGGCTCCCCGCATGGATGCCTCATTGGAAATAGGCACATTTCCTCGTCTGACTACAGGGCCTATAATGACAAATGATCAGCATGAACTTTTCAGTAAGTTCTTGAAATTGAAACCTCCAGTCTTCAAAGGTGCTGAATCTGAGGATGCCTACGATTTTTTGGTTGACTGTCATGAGCTACTACACAAGATGGGTATAGTAGAACGGTTTGGTGTTGAGTTTGTGACTTATCAGTTTCAAGGGAACGCAAAAATGTGGTGGCGGTCGCATGTTGAGTGTCAACCAACAGAGGCACCACCTATGACTTGGGCATCATTCTCTAGCTTGTTTATGGAGAAGTATATCCCCCGGACTTTGAGGGATAGGAAAAGAGATGAATTCTTGAGCCTAGAGCAAGGTAGGATGTCGGTTACGACATATGAGGCTATGTTTCGTGCATTATCCAGGTATGCCACCCAACTTTGTTTCAGTCCACAAGAGCGGATTCGCCGTTTTGTGCAGGGGTTGAGATCAGAGTTGCGGATTTCAGCTTTACAGGTAGCGGCTACAGCGAAATCTTTTCAAGAAGTGGTAGACTTTGTGATAGAGGTAGAGGGAGTGAAGCCAGATGACTTCACCATGGTGACTACATCAAAAAGGTTTCGAAAGGGAGTTGAGTTTAATGGTTCTTACTCTAGAGGACAGGGTTCGGGAGGTTACTCAGTCCGACCAATTCAGTCTTCACTACAGACTGTAGTTGGGGGTCCACCTCAGAACGGTCAACACTTCTCTGAGAGACCTATGCTTGAATCTAGAGAGTGTTATGGATGCGGGGAGACTGGACACATTAAGAGGTATTGTCCAAAACAGAGTTACAGACCTCCAAATGTTAGAGGTAGAGGTGGTTGTGGAAGAGGCCGTCATTCTGGAGGACGCGGTGGTCGAGGTAATGGTGGTCACCAAAACGGTCTGGGTGACGGACAAATGGGAACTACTGCAGCGCAGCCTGGTAGAGGCAACGGGCAGACAGGTGATAGGGCCCATTGTTACGCTTTCCCTGGGCGGTCAGAAGCGGAGACATCAGATGCTGTCATCACAGGTAATCTTTTTGTTTGTGATTGTATGGCTTCTGTATTATTTGATCCTGGCTCCACATTTTCATATGTATCTTCCTCATTTGCTAATGGTCTTAATTTACATTGTGAATTGCTTGACATACCTATTCGTGTGTCTACTCCGGTGGGTGAGTCTGTAATAGTTGAAAGGATATATAGGTCTTGTTTGGTGAATTTTGTGGGGAACAATACTTATGTAGACTTGGTTATCTTAGACATGGTTGATTTTGATGTAATTCTGAGTATGACTTGACTATTTCCGAATTTTGCGATCTTGGATTGTAATGCTAAAACAGTGACGTTAGCCAAGCCTGGGACATATCCGTTAGTGTGGGAGGGCGACTACACTTCCAATCCGGTTCGTATCGTCTCCTTTCTTCGTGCTAAGAAAATGGTTAGTAAAGGGTGTTTAGCTTTCTTGGCACATCTCAGGGATGATACTACCCAAGTACCTCCAATTGAGTCGGTTCCGATAGTTCGCGAGTTTTTAGATGTGTTTCCTGCAGATCTTCCTGGTATGCCACCAGATAGGGATATTGACTTCTGCATTGATCTTGAACCAGGCACTCGCCCCATTTCTATACCCCCTTATAGAATGGCTCCCGCGGAGTTATGAGAGTTAAAGGCCCAACTTCAAGAGTTGTTGAGCAAAGGCTTCATTAGACCAAGTGCATCTCCTTGGGGTGCTCTGGTGTTATTTGTGAAGAAGAAGGATGGGAGTTTTCGGATGTGCATAGACTACCGGCAGTTGAACAAGGTAACTATTAAGAACAAGTATCCTCTTCCTCGCATTGATGACTTGTTCGATCAGTTACAAGGTGCTTGTGTCTTCTCTAAGATTGACTTGAGATCCGGTTATCATCAATTGAAAATACGGGCAACGGATGTGCCAAAGACTGTTTTTCGAATGAGGTATGGGCATTACGAATTTGTAGTGATGTCTTTTGGTGTTACGAATGCCCCTGCTGCGTTCATGAGCCTGATGAACGGGATTTTTAAGCCATATTTGGACCTCTTCGTGATCGTATTTATTGATGATATACTGATATACTCTAAAAGTAAGAAGGAACATGAGGAGCATTTGAAGATTGTATTGGAAATGTTGAGGGAGAAAAAGCTTTATGCCAAGTTCTCTAAGTGTGAGTTTTGGCTAGATGCAGTGTCCTTCTTGGGGCATGTAGTTTCTAAGGATGGAGTAATGGTGGATCCTTCTAAGATTGAGACAGTAAAGAATTGGGTAAGACCTACTAATGTGTCAGAAATAAGGAGCTTTGTTGGGTTAGCTAGCTACTACCGCCGATTTGTCAAGGGATTCTCTTATATTGCTTCCCAACTGACGAACTTGACTAAGCAAAATGTTCCATTTGTATGGTCGGATGAGTGTGAGGAAATCTTTCAGAAGATCAAGATTTTATTGACTACTGCACCAATTCTCACCTTGCCAGTGGAAGGTAAGAATTTCATTGTCTATTGCGATGCATCCTATTCGGGTTTGGGTGCAGTACTAATGCAAGAGAAGAATGCAATTGCTTATGCTTCGAGGCAATTAAAGGTGCACGAACGTAATTACCCGACCCATGATTTGGAATTGGTTGCGGTAGTGTTTGCCTTAAAATAATGGAGACACTATCTATATGGGGTTAAGTACGAAGTATACATGGATCATCGTAGCCTACAATATGTTTTTACTCAGAAGGATTTGAACTTGAAACAGAGGAGATGGATGGAACTACTGAAGGACTACGATATCACTATCTTGTATCATCGGGGAAAGCTTAATGTTGTGGAAGACGCCTTAAGTAGAAAGGCAGGGAGCATGGGAAGTCTAGCTCACTTGCAATTTTCTAGACGTCCATTGGCTAGAGAGGTTCAGACTCTGGATAACGACTTGATGAGATTAGAAGTAAATGAGAAAGGAGGATTGTTGGCTTGTGTGGAAGCAAGATCTTCTTTCCTTGACAAGATTAAGGGAAAACAGTTTGATGATGAGAAACTAAGCAGAATCCAAGATAAGGTATTGCGAGGAGAGGCTAAGGAAGCACAAATCGATGAGGAAGGTGTTTTGAGAATCAAGGGAAGGGTATGTGTACCCTGCGTCGATGATTTGATCAACACTATTCTGACAGAGGCTCATAGTTCAAGGTATTCTATACATCCTGGTGCAACCAAGATGTATCGTGAGCTAAAGCAACACTTTTGGTGGAGTAGAATGAAGCGCGACATTGTTGATTTTGTTGCCAAATGTCCGAATTGTCAGCAAGTAAAGTATGAACACCAGAGGCCCGGAAGAACACTTCAGAGAATGCCCATTCCTGAATAGAAGTGGGAAAGGATTGCAATGGACTTCGTGGTTGGTCTTCCCAAGACAATGGTTAAGTATGACTCCATTTGGGTAGTTGTTGATAGGTAAACTAAGTCTGCTCACTTCATTCCGGTCAAGGTGACTTACAATGCAGAGAAGTTAGCCAAACTTTACATCTCGGAAGTGGTGCGATTGCATGGGGTTCCACTCTCCATTATATCAGATAGAGGTACGCAGTTTACTTCTATGTTTTGGAAAACATTGCATACGGAATTGGGTACTAGGTTGGACCTTAGTACTGCGTTCCATCCTCAGACCGATGGTCAGTCTGAGAGAACGATTCAAGTGTTGGAGGATATGCTTCGCGCATGTGTGATAGAATTTGGTGGTCATTGGGATAGCTTCTTACCCTTAGCAGAGTTCTCCTACAACAATAGCTATCACTCAAGTATTGATATGGCCCCATTTGAAGCACTGTATGGGAGGAGATGTAGGTCTCCCATTGGTTTGTTTGATGCATTTGAGGTTAGACCTTGGGGTACCGACCTTTTAAGTGATTCATTAGAGAAAGTGAAATCTATTCAAGAAAAGCTTTTAGCGGCGCAAAGTAGGCAAAAGGAATATGCAGATCGAAAGGTTAGAGACTTGGAGTTCATGGAGGGTGAACAAGTCTTGCTGAAGGTTTCACCCATGAAAGGGGTGATGCGTTTTGGTAAAAGGGGCAAATTAAGCCCAAGGTATATTGGTCCCTTTGAAGTACTTAAGCGAGTAGGGGAGGTGGCTTATGAGTTAGCCTTGCCTCCAGGGCTGTCCGGAGTGCATCCGGTATTTCATGTGTCTATGTTGAAAAGATACCATGGGGATGGAAACTACATCATTCGTTGGGATTCGTTCTGCTTGATAAAAATTTGTCTTATGAGGAGGAGCCTGTTGCTATTTTAGATAGAGAAGTTCGCAAGTTGAGGTCAAGGGAGATTGCATCCATCAAAGTTCAATGGAAGAATCGACCAGTCGAAGAAGCCACTTAGGAGAAAGAGGCTGATATGCAAGAAAGATATCCACACCTGTTTACAGATTCAGGTACTTCTCTTCGCCCTGGTTTTTCTTCTTATGATCGTTCGAGGACGAACGATGGGTAAATTGGTCTCTATTGTAATGACCTGTTTAGTCGTTTTGAGCAGCAGACTTTGATTCTGGAAAAACTGGTAGAAATAACGGACCCACGACGGACCGTCATGGGCCCGAAAGACCGTCGAGGGTGTCTCGTTCCAAAATACTTAGAATTCTGAAAAATGGGCACTGAAATCGACTCTCTGAACTTCATAACGGAATGGCAGGACGGACCGTCACAGACTTTTTGGAGAAATTGAGTCTCTGAACTCTATGACGGAGTAGCAGGACGGACCGTCGCAGGCGCGACGGGCCGTCATAGGCTGCGTAATCCCAGGCGGAGTCAGATTTCTTTAATGTTTTAAGGGACGTTTTTGACTATTCCTTCTTTAATTATAAAGTTAGTGGGTTAATGTTAATATGTCTAATTACTTGGGGGTTAAAAGAGGTAACCTTGAGTAAATTAGCTGGTTATTATTGCCATCTTTTATTCTTAATTATATGCTAATTAGGGTAAAAGAAAGAGGGTTTGAATAAAGAAAATAGAAAGAACAAAGAGAGAGAGAGGATCGAACGAGAAGAGGAAAACACAAAGCTTTGGGGAATTTGCTTGCTTGATCACTATTCTTCGGTGGAGGTAGGATATGGTTTTTATGCTATTCGTAGTAAACTCTTAATAGCGAATGATATGTATTGGTAGTATTGTAAACCCTTCTCTATGCTTAATTGTATGCTTGCATGAATGTGATTATGTAATTGTGCTATAATAAGCATGATGAAGCTATTGAATCCTAAATCTTGAAAAGAAACCCTAATCTACTTTGTTAATGATGATGCCTTGGTATAAAAGAAGGCTTGATGAACGAAAGTAGTGAGATTAGGGGATCGGGTGCCACGTTCCGGTACCAGGATAATATATGAGGATCGGAGTGTCACGTTCCGACACCAGGATAGTATATGGATGGGTGCCACGTTCCGGTACCAGGATAGTATATGAGGATCGGAGTGTCACGTTCCGACACCAGGATAGCATATGGATCGGGTGCCACGTTCCGGTACGAGGATAGTATATGAGGATCGGGTGTCACGTTCTGACATCAGGATAGAATGAGGATCGGAGTGTCACGTTCCGACACCAGGATAGAATATGAGGAGCGGAGTGTCACGTACCGACACGAGAGGAATAAAGATAATGAAATCTTGAAAGATGTTAATATACTCAATCTAATGAATCTAATTCCCAAATGGGTATGATGAGGAGGCGTGAGTCCTCATTGATGTGCTTGGTGTTGTGACCAAGGGTTATGGTAATTGTAAATGCTGCATGCTAAGGATATTAGTTGATTTTATGATGTTATCTGATATATACTGTTTTCTATTTTGAGTTGGCCGATGATATCTACTCAGTACTTGTGTTTGTACTGACCCCCTACTTTTATGTTTTCTTCTTTGTTATTTGTGGAGTGCAGCAAACGTGCCATCGTCTTCAACTCAATCGCAACTCTAGCCAGTCTTCATTACTCTGGATATCAGGGTGAGCTAAAGCTTCTAGCTTGGACTGGATCATTCTCTTCATGTCCTGATTCCTTGAACTTCCGACATGGACTAGCTTTTACTTATTTTAGCTTCTTAGAATACTCTTAGTTTAGTAATTTGATCATAGATTTTCTTGTGGTGATGACTTCCAGATTTTGGGGAATAATAGATGTTGGATTTTAGAAGTTATTGAATTGGTTTTTATTAATGAGTTAAGTCTTCCGCATTACTTTCTGTTGATATTATATTGAAATGTTAAGGTTTAGATTGGTTGGTTCGCTCACATAGGAGGGTAAGTGTGGGTGCCAGTCGCGATCCGATTTGGGTCGTGACACATTAGCTCATCCTGAAATCTGGTGTGACGAAGACTGGCTAGAGTTGCGATTGAGTTGAAGACGAGGGTACGTTTGCTGCACTCCACAAATAATAAAAAGAAAACATACAAATAGGGGTCAGTACAAAACACAGGTAGTAAGTAGGTATCATCGGCCAACTCAAAAAAGAAAACGGTATATATCAGATAATATTATAAAATTAACTACAATACTCAACAGGTAGCAACACAAGTACGAGAATCATTGATAAATAACGCCAAGTACACCCATGAGGACTCAAGCCTCCATACAATACTCATTTGGGAAATAGGTTCATTAAATTGATTATATTAACATATTTCAAGATTCATTCTCTTTACTATCCTGGTGTCGGAACTTGACACTTCGATCCTCATCATACTATCCAGGTGTCGGAACGTGACACCCGATCCACTATTACTATCCTCGTGTCGGAACGTGACACCCTATCCCATTCATACTATCCTGGTGTCGAAACGTGACACCCGATCCATTAATACTATCTTGGTGTCGGAACGTGACACCCGATCTCATTCATACTATCCTTGTGTCGGAACGTGACACCCGATCCTCTATTACTATCCTGGTGTCAAAACGTGACACCCGATCCTCTATTACTATCCTGGTGTCGAAACGTGACACCCAATCCACTAACTACATTCTTTTAGTTCATCAAGTTTGCTTTTATACCAAGGAATCATCATTAACAAAGAGGTGTTAAGGTTTAAGATTCAACAGCCTCATCATGCTTATTTTATCACAATTATATAATCACATCATGCAAGCACACAATTAAGCATATAGAAGACTTTACAATACTACCCAACACATATCATTCGCTATTAAGAGTTTACTATGAAATAGCATAAACAATAACCTACCTCTACCAAAGAATCGTGATCAAGATATCTACTTTCCCAAACCTTTGCTTTCCTTGCGTTCTCCTCTTCTCTCGATCGTTTCTCTCTTTACTCTCTGTTCTTTCTCTTTTTCTTATTCAAATCCTTTTGTCTTTTACCCTAATTGTCATATAATTAAGTATAAAGATGGTAAAAGTAACCCACTATTTATTCCAAGGTTGTCTCCTTTAACCCCCAAGTAATTGAATTATTAACATTTAACCACTAACTTTATAATTATAAGCAGGAATAGTCCAAAACGCCCCTCAAAACATTTAACAGAAATCCGACCCAGTCAGGGTTACGCAGACTGTGATGGGTCGTCGTGCCTGTGCCGGTCTGTCCTGCTGAGTCGTCACAGAATTCAGAGACTAACTTTTCACTAAGGGCCTGTGACGGTCCGTCGTGCCCACGACGGTCCGTCCTGCCATGTCGTCGCGAAGTTCAGAGAGTTGTTCTCAGTAACCAATTTTTCAGAATTCTAAGTGTTTTGGAACGAGACACCCTCGACGGTCCGTCGTGCCCATGACGGTCCGTCGTGGGATTCTTCGACTCAGACAGTTATTACCAGAAATAAACTCTACAGCTCAAAACGACTAAACAGGTCGTTACACAGCACCCAATGGAATTCTTGATCACAATTAATTGGGATGTAGACCTCATCTACAAGATGCCATGGTAAAGCAGCTGGTATTCCAAAACCTTTGAAAATGTTAATAATTGAACTCTCATATACAGATACAACTGAAGCACGACCAACATGTTGTTGTGTACTAAGACTATCATCATCATCGTCCATGTAATATCTATCATAATAATTTTTTACATGTGACATGAACAAGCAGTGGGTTTTTGTGTATCTGTATTGATCCATGCTGCAAAGTTTTGATTTTTTACGAAGGTAGTAAAAAATCACATCGATGTGCTATAAACAAAATGAAAACATAGTAAGAAATGATATACATCTAAACAATATAAAAAAATATAATTATTAAAAAACAGTATGATACTTTTGCTAATTAAATAGTATGATACTTCTGCATAATGTATCATTGATAATTAAATAGTATGATACTTTCACAGAATGTATCATGTTATAATAATATAATTATGACTGATACATATTTGATAATTAGTTTAAGATTTTTACCTCATCAGACCAACATTTGTTTGGCTGTGACATGGCATAAAACCAATTCTAGTTCATTGGAAAAGCAACAACAAAGTCCATCCTCGTAAATCCAAAAGAAGAAGATTTTGATCTGTATTTATCGGCCGATGGGTTCCTGCATAAATGATACATAAGTTTAAATATATATACATGATACATAACACTCACTTAGTTACAATTTTTATATAACAAAGTATCATGAATTAGTTATATAAAAAATAATTACGCCTGACACTTGCAAAAATAATGTATAAAACTTACTTATTGTTATGATTTTTTAGAAGCCCCCTTGACAACCAAATCATGTAATCCTCAATAAGTTTCGGCGAAAGTTGATTTGTAATGCCACATCCTTCGAACGGGAAATGGAGTCGAGTCATATCCTTCAATTTCTCTTTTCCCTTCTCGCTTGACCCAAAAGAAGTACAATATGGAGATTGAATACTTCTCGAAGGCATTCTATTTCTATGCGTAGGAGTGACTGAATCAGTTCTAACACCAATCTCAGTTATTGGAATGTCAGTGGGTAATTGATTGTCGGTCAACAAGTACTGGCTGCTAGTTATATTCTGTGGATTGTAAGAATATAATGGTCTAGCATTAGTAGGATCTATTGCTGCTTGAGTTGATGGCGATATTGTTGTTGAAGTGGAAGATTACTGTATAATGTGATGTAATGGTTTTTAAAATAAATTTGTGTGTAATGAATTTGTGTGTCATAAATCAAAATTGAAAAATCTACCGATGCATCCATTGTTGTTTTTCGGGCAAAACGTGAGGGATGTTGTGTTGAACATTGTCATCAACATCTTGCTCCATGATATGTTCATTTAAATCATGGTGCGACTGATATGCGTCACCATCCTGAATATGCAGTTTTGAAATAAAAATTATTAATATTATTTGTGCTGATACGTAACAGTGATTATACTCACATGATACATAGTCTTGACTAAATGGGCATGATACATGACATCGATTAAAATAAAAAAAATGTCCATGATATGTTCATTTAAATCTTGGCGAGACTGATGTGCCCCACCATCCTGAATATGCAATTTTGAAATAAAAATTGTTAATATAATTTGTGCTAATACGTAACTTTGATTATGCTCACATGATACATAGCATTGACTATATGTGCATGATACACGACATACATTAAAATGGAAAAAGAAAGTGTCCAATGTATCATAAACATTACCTTTGGATTATCACTGACTAGTTGTTCACCCTCCTTTACAGAAACACCAACACCATCCTCAGCGACATCCCCTGCATCGTCGACGATTTGATGTTCACCATTTTTACCAGAAAAACCAACACCATCCTTAGCTAAACCACCCATATCAGAAAGATCAATTGGTATTTGCTGAGATGTTTGTTTGTCATACTAAAATGTGCTTGTATTAGCCTGAAAATTGATGTTTTCCTTGACTATAGATTGCATCAACTGGGACTGATTTTCTTTTATCAATATAATATGTTCCTCAATTTTCTTGTCAACCTACAAATTGTCGATACATTTAGGATAAAAATTTTGTTTAAAATTATCAAAATAATTTACTTACGTAAGTTTTCCAATGTCCTTTCAACTCTTCAATATATGGAATTATATTGTTGACATTCTGAGAATCTTCAGACCCATGAACATCAGCAGGCGGGTTCGGAGACACGTCTGGAAAAGAACCATGTACATCAGCAACCGATTTTGGAGACACGTCTGGAACAGAACCATGTACATCATCAGCATTCAAATTTGGAGGGTTTTGACATAAAAACATGTACATCATCATCCGGTGTCAGAGACATATTTGATTGATCAGGCTGGTTCTGTTCTGACACTTTTTTTTGTATAATCACTTTTTTTCTTCTTTTTGGCGGTGGTGGAGGAGATGTATCAGACACTCTAGAATATCTCCTCAATAACTGTTCGGGAGGTTTTGTGGAGAAGTTATCAAAATCATCTTCCTCATTTGGTTGTACTAATAAAAATGAAGAAGAATGAGCATGTTCAACTTGAGCAAGGTCAAAAGATTCAATTTCCTCTGCTGTTGGGACAATGTTTGAACATGCATTCTGAATGTATCACAAGACATAAGATAATTTAACTGTTAATACAACAATATTTCACAATGTATCACAAGACATAAATAACGATATTCCATAGACAAAAATAAAATTTTACCTCATGGAAAATTGTAGACAGAAGAATTTCAAACTTTGCCTTATCAGACACAACTCTCCAATTGCACATTCTTGGGATGACATTTTGTTCTTTCACAGCTATTTCAGAATTTAAATTGGGTGCACATTCGTATATCCAAACGTTAAGTGCATATGGCATCCCATATAATCGATACAACTTTTTACTAACATCAAAATCCTGTCTAAGTGAACCAATTAGTTTTGAAAATGATAGTTGACCCCAAGGATAATGTTGATATCTACCATCTTCAACCATTAGAAAGTCCACAATAAATATAGTTGTATTATCAAGAGTAGCTGATACAAATGTATGAATAAAGAACAGTATAGACATTTGGAGTGCATCCTGATTGTTCTCCCAATTACCCATCTTAAACAGTTGAACTAGTTGGTGCTTGGTAACACTATTGACTGCACTAGGAAAATATTTTTGGAAAAACATACAATTAGTTGGTTCTGGGTATTTGAAATCATTGGTATTTCCTCTGACCTTAAGTCCTGTTAATAATGCAAATTCGTCTATACCAAATTTTAGGACACATCCGTTTGAATGTCTAATATTCTACACATTAGGGTTGCTTTGTTTCAATTCTAAAAGCAACAAGCACTTAGTGATTTGGCCCTGAAAATTACATTTAGTAATGTCTAAAAAGGGTCCAAAAATTGTATCCCTAAACAGTTGGATAACATTCTCCCCTATGTATTTTTCAAAAAACCTTTAGGAAAGTGTTGTTAAAATTGACAACAAAACTTATGGGATGTGTTGATATCTTTTTTATCTTGTACTTGAGTGGCTACAATTTGAAAAAAAAAAAACAAATTATAACGACATTGAAATTTAAATACTAAATAAAACAACTAATACTAAATAAACAACTAATACCTTACTGATACATGATATCAGTTTTCAGAAATTCATACTACATGAAAAACATGTGATACATATCTAATTCATGTATCAGTGCATCGACTAAACACTATACACACTGATTCTATATGTATCATCAAGCATAGTTGATGGCGCAGTTATTCAACTTATTGAATGATACATTATAACAATTTTCAAAACCTCATGATACATAGAAAATAATAGCATCGACTAACACTATACACACTGATTCTATATGTAGCATCAAGCACAGTTGATGGCGCAGTTATGAAACTTATTGAATGATACATTATAACAATTTCCAAAACCTCATGATACATAGAAAATAATATGATACACAACAAATTCATGTATCAATGCATCGTCTAAAAAACTATACACACAGATTCAAAATGTATCAGCAAGCACACTTGATGGCGCAGTTATTGGAATTATTCACTGATACATGATAAAAAATTTCAAAAACCTTGATACACAGGAAATCATGTGATACACATCTAATGTATCGAAGCATAGACTAAACATTATAATCCACTTAGTACTTATGTATTAAACCTATTGTCTGATACATGATAATAATTTTCATAATTTTTTGAGACATATTGGATTCCTTAAGATTTTTACTAATTTCAACAACAATTTAAGAATAAGTATAAAAAATACAAACAAGAAACAATGTAGGCCTGACAACAATGGTTGCTGCAACTTTTTTCTTTTTATGTTGTATTTTGACAACCTTTGATTTTGATGTTTCGCCAGAATCGTTGTTTGAATCCTTCTGAAGATTCATAGGATCATGCAAAGACTTTTTTCTATTTTCTTTCCAATTTTCATCGTCATAATCATAAATCCTTCTATTACTTAAAGGATCCATTACTATAATGTAATAGAACAATTAACCAAAACAAAAAAAGGAAGAAAAGAAGAACTGATGATGGAGTAAAAAGAAAAGTAAAAACTAAATACGGCTGATGTAACAAATCAATGAACAAGAATAAAAAAAGAAGAAACCAATAACAGATGCTGGGTTAACAAGAATAACTAAAGATGATGATGGTGTAAGAAGAACTGAAGACGATGACGAAGTAAAAGAACAATAAGAACGGGAGAGCAATTGTCCAGTTTTTTGAAGATTGAGTGTTTTAGTAGAGAAAAAATAGGCTTTATATTTGGGAATTGTGTATTATAGGAGAGAGAATGTTATGTATCTATACGCTTCTACTAAAATTAAAAAAAAGGGAATTATGTAATATTTAAAAAAAGAAGGGAAAAATAGAGAATACAAAACTTATAGTTGTGTATTTAAGTTATTTTTTCAAAATTTATTGGTATATGACATGAGAGGGGAGATAATTGAGAAGAGAAGGAAATGAAGAATTTTTTCGTGTCTATTTACTTGAGTCATGGACTAAGTTATAGAAAAATCTTATAATTTATAGTTTTAAGAAAATCATGTAACTTATGCACGAAATTTAGCCACTTGAAAAAATATATTGACAAATTTAAAAATAGAATTTATAAAATTTTAAAATGAAATATATGAAATGACCATATTATCCTTGATTGTCCTCAACTTCATATTTTTTGTATAATAGAAAAATATCAAATTTTGACCCGTCTACTTTAAATTTAAATCAAACTTACGTTAGTTCACTCTTTAGGGTGGTGTGTTCGAAATCAAATAAAAGTAAAAAATTGATTATATATTTTAATGAAGAACTACACATTTATAATCTAGTTAACATTTTTAGTGTACTTGAAATGCAAATATACCATCCTATTCAATTTAGTTGTAAAGTTACTTTCAAATACATAATTCATATATAATTTCAGAAGTGTAATGTTTTCAGTAGGAAGAACCTAATGGCCAAATACATGAAATTAAAATGTTGAATCTTCCTTTTCAGCTAGAATGTAAGGTAATTGCTTAATCAAAATTTTATGTGCATATATAACTCAAACGTTGAGGTTACTCCTTGCTATAGGTGGATACAATTTCAAAAACATCTCATCGTAAATTTTCTTAATTGTTACAAGTCACTGGGCAAACTTTATAGGAGTAAAAAAAGTGAAGTAATAACAAAATGAGTTAATAATTATCATAATAACTAAAAATAAAATTTTAGAAACTATTTAGTTTTCTTGTTATCATTCTTGATAGATTTTTGTTTGTGTGAAGTTGAACTTTTACCTTTGATTTTTCTAAGAATGAAATTAATTTTTATTCGTGGTCATCTTAAATACAAATCTCATCCTATTCATTTTATTTGTAAAATTATTTATTAATATTTTTTTTTAATTTCAATATGATTTTTATAATGAATTTTATCATACTTATTTATTTTCAAGTATATTAATTAGAGTCAAAATAAAGGTGAAAATAATAAATTCATAATTTATTTTTATATTAAAGTAGGTAATTTTGATAATTATAATGAATAGAAAAAATATTAAGAGTTAAATTAAAGTAATAGTAAAATAGAGCAATGAATAGATGTAACGACCTGTTTAGTCGTTTTGAGCAGTAGATTTTATTTCGGGAAAAACTGTCTTGGTCGACGGATCCCACGACGGACCGTCATGGGAACGACGGACCGTCGAGGGGGTCTCGTTCCAAAACACTTAGAATTCTGAAATTTGGGTACTGAAATCGACTATCTGAACTTCGTGACGACATGGCAGGACGGACCGTCGTGGGAACGACGGACCGTCACTGACTCTTCAAGGAATTGATTCTCTGAACTCGGTGACGGAAGCAGCAGGACGGACCGTCGCAGGTACGACGGACCATCACAGGCTGCGTAATCCCAGGCTGAGTCGGATTTCTTTAAATGTTTTAAGGGACGTTTCTGACTATTCCTACTATAATTATAAATTTAGTGGGTTAATGTTAATAATTTAACTACTTGAGGGTTAAAGGAGATAACCTTGAATTAATTAATGGGTTAATTCATCATCTTTCATACTTAATTATATGCTAATTAGGGTAAAAGAAAGAGGGTTTGAATAAGAAAAATAGAAAGAACAAGGAGACGGAAAAAGAACGATCGAGAGAAGAGGGAAACGAAGAGGAAAAAAAGCTTTGGGAAATTGCTTACATGATCACGAATCTTCGGTGGAGGTAGGTTATGGTTTTTATGCTATTCGTAGTAGAGTTTTAATAGCGAATGATATGTGTTGGGTAGTATTATAAAACCTTCTATATGCTTAATTGTTTGCTTACATGATGTGATTATATACTTGTGATGAATAAGCATGATGAGTCTATTGAATCTCTAATCCTAAAAATTTACCTTGTTAATGATGATGCCTTGGTATAAAAGAAGGCTTGATGAACTAAAGTAATGAGGTCGATGATGCCTTGGTATAAGAGAAGGCTTGATGAACTAAAGTAATGAGGTTGATGATGCCTTGGTATAAGAGAAGGCTTGATGAACTAATGTAATGAGGTTGATGATGCCTTGGTATAAAAGAAGGCTTGATGAATTAATAGAATGAGACTAGTGGAGCGGGTTTCACAAACCGACACGTAGAATTAGGGGATTGGGTGTCACGAACCGACACGTAGAATTAGGGGATCGGGTGTCACGAACCGACATGTAGAATTAGGGGATTGGGTGTCACGAACCAACACGTAGAATTAGGGGATCGGGTGTCACGAACCGACACGTAGAATTAGGGGATCGGGTATTACGAACCGACACGTTGAAATTAGGGGATCGGGTGTCACGAACCGACACGGAGAATTAGGAGATCGGGTGTCACGAACCGACACGTAGAATTAAGGGATCAGAGTGTCACGTACCGACACAAGAGGAATAAGGATAATGAATCTTGAAAGATGTTAATATACTCAATTTAATGAACCTATTTCCCAAATGAGTATGGTATGGAGGCTTGCGTCCTCATGGGTGTACTTGGCGTACTTATTAATGATTATAGTACTTGTTGTTGCTACCCATTGAGTATTGTAGTTGAATTTATGATATTATTTGATATATACTATTTTCTATTTTGAGTTGGCCGATGATATCTACTCAGTACTTGTGTTTGTACTGACCCCTACTTGTATGTTTCTTTCCTTGTTATTGTGGAGTGCAGCAAACAAACCGTCGTCTTCAACTCAACCGCAACTCAAGCCAGTCTTCATTATACTGGATTTCAGGGTGAGCTAATGCTTCTAGCTTGGACTAGATCTTCTTTTTCATGTCTTGATGCCTTGAAGTTCCGATATGGACTAGCTTTTTCGTTATTCTAGCTTTCTAAATACTCTTAGAATTAGTAATTTGAGGATAGATGTTCTTGTGATGATGACTTCAAGATTTTGGGGATAATAATAAGTGTTTGAGTTTGAGAAGTTGATTATTGATTTTGTTAACGAGTTTTAAGTCTTCCGCATTATTTTCTATTTATTATGTTTGAAATGTTGAGGTTTAGATTGGTTGGTTCGCTCACATAGGAGGATAAATGTGGTTGCCACTCACGACACGTTTTGGGTCGTGACAAACTTGGTATCAGAGCATTAGGTTCGTTGGTCTCATCACACAAGAACGAGTCTAGTAGAGTCTTGAGGAACGGTAGGGGGACGCCTTTAATTTTCTTTGAGAGGCTATAAGACTTTAGGAAAATTCTATTCTTTTCTTCTTCCGTGCTATTACTTGGATCCAATTGGTATCTAGGTGATACAAATTGGTATCTGACCATCTTCACTCTATTTCGCGGATTGTTAGAACTAGAGCAACAACTGCGCCAACACCAACACCGGCTAGACAAGATGCGTCTGAACCAGCCACTGAGGTTGTAGCTCGAAGAGGAGCAGTGGCAAGAGGCCGTGGTAGGGGTCGCGGGAGGACGTCCTCTAGAGAAGAGGACAAACACTTGGCCCAACTAGTACTAGGGCGGTGACTCCTCCACCGACTGAGGAAGTATTAGGAGAGGGTGAGGAATGGGAGGATGAACAAGTGCAGAATGAGGAACTACCACCCCAACCTACCTCAGAGATGATTAATCAGGTTCTTGCTTATCTTAGCGGGTTATCTAATCAAGGCCAGACACCTCCAGTGTTTTCTGCACCAGCACCTCAGGTTTCGGGAGTACAACATTCAGCTGTTGTGGCTCCCCGCATGGATGCCTCATTTGAAATAGGCACGTTTCATCGGTTGACTACAGGGCCTATAATGACAAGCAATCAACATGAGCTTTTCACTAAGTTCTTGAAGTTGAAACCTCCGATTTTCAAGGGTGCTGAATCTGAGGATGCCTATGATTTTCTAGTTGATTGTCATGAGCTGTTACATAAGATGGGCATAGTGGAACGATTCGGTGTTGAGTTTGTAACCTATCAGTTTCAGGGAAAATGCCAAAATGTGGTGGCGATCGTATGTTGAGTGTCAACCAGCACAGGCACCACCCATGACTTGGGCATCATTCTCTAGCTTGTTTATGGAGAAGTATATACCCCGGACTTTGAGGGATAGGAAGAGAGAAGAGTTCCTGAGCCTAGAGCAAGGCAGGATGTCAGTTACTGCTTATGAGGCTAAGTTCGTGCATTATCCTGGTATGCCACCGGATAGGGATATCGACTTTTGTATTGATCTGGAGCCGGGCACTCGCCCCATTTCCATACCCCCTTATAGAATGGCTCCCGCGGAGTTAAGAGAGTTAAAGGCCCAACTTCAAGAGTTGTTGAGCAAAGGCTTCATTAGACCAAGTGCATCTCCTTGGGGTGCTCCGGTGTTATTTGTGAAGAAGAAGGATGGGAGTTTTCGGATGTGCATAGACTACCGGCAGTTGAACAAGGTAACTATTAAGAACAAGTATCCCATTCCTCGCATTGATGACTTGTTCGATCAGTTACAAGGTGCTTGTGTCTTCTCTAAGATTGACTTGAGATCCGGTTATCATCAATTGAAAATACGGGCAACGGATGTGCCAAAGACTGCTTTTCGGACCAGGTATGGGCATTACGAATTTATATTAATATCTTTTGGTCTTACGAATGCCCCTGCTGCTTTCATGAGCTTGATGAACGGGATTTTTAAGCCATATCTGGATCTCTTTGTGATCGTATTTATTGATGATATATTGGTATACTCGAAAAGCAAGAAGGAACATGAGGAGCACTTGAGAATTGTATTGGAAATGTTGAGGGAGAAAAAGCTTTATGCCAAATTCTCCAAGTGTGAGTTTTGGCTAGATGCAGTGTCCTTCTTGGGGCATGTGGTTTCTAAGGATGGGGTGATGGTGGATCCTTCTAAGATTTAGACAGTGAAGAATTGGGTAAGACCTACTAATGTGTCAGAAATAAGGAGCTTTGTTGGTTTAGCTAGCTATTACCGTCGATTTGTCAAGGGATTCTCTTCCATTGCTTCCCAATTGACGAACTTGACTAAGCAGAATGTTCCATTTGTATGGTCGGACGAATGTGAGGAAAGCTTTCAGAAACTCAAGACCTTGTTGACTACTGCACCAATCCTTACCCTGCCAGTGGAAGGTAAGAATTTCATTGTCTATTGTGATGCATCCTATTCAGGTTTGGGTGCAGTGCTAATGCAAGAGAAAAACGTAATTGCTTATGCTTCAAGGCAGTTAAAGGTGCATGAACGTAATTATCCGACCCATGATTTGGAATTGGCTGCGGTAGTGTTTGCATTAAAGGAATGGAGACATTAGTTATATGGGGTTAAGTGTGAAGTCTACACGGATCATCGTAGCCTACAGTATGTTCTTACCCAAAAAGATTTGAACTTGAGACAGAGGAGATGGATGGAACTACTGAAGGACTACGACATCACTATCTTGTATCATCCGGGAAAGGCTAATGTTGTGGCAGACGCCTTAAGTAGAAAGGCAGGGAGCATGGGAAGTCTAGCTCACTTGCAAGTTTCTAGACGTCCGTTGGCTAGAGAGGTTCAGACTCTGGCTAACGACTTTATGAGATTAGAAGTAAATGAGAAGGGAGGATTGTTGGCCTGTGTGGAGGCAAGATCTTCTTTTCTTGACAAGATTAAAGGAAAGCAGTTTACCGATGAGAAACTGATCCGGATCCAAGATAAAGTATTGCGAGGAGAGGCTAAGGAAGCACAAATCGATGAGAAAGGTGTTTTAAGAATCAAGGGAAGGGTATGTGTACCCCGCGTTGATGATTTGATCCACACTATTCTTACAGAGGCTCATAGTTCCGGATATTCTATACATCCTGGTG
Source organism: Solanum chmielewskii (assembly GCA_027704785.1). Taxonomy (NCBI): domain Eukaryota; kingdom Viridiplantae; phylum Streptophyta; class Magnoliopsida; order Solanales; family Solanaceae; genus Solanum; species Solanum chmielewskii. The sequence continues at coordinate 32,542,931 of JAKWIX010000324.1, read as the reverse complement.
CAACCAAGATGTACCGTGACCTAAAGCAACACTTTTGGGGGAGTAGAATGAAGCGCGACATTGTTGATTTTGTTGCCAAATGTCCAAATTGTCAGCTAGTAAAGTATGAACACCAGAGGCCCGGAGGAACACTTCAGGGAATGCCCATTCCTGAATGGAAGTGGGAGAGAATTGCAATGGACTTCGTGGTTGGTCTTCCAAAGACATTGGGAAAGTTTGACTCTATTTGGGTAATTGTGGACAGATTAACTAAGTCTGCTCACTGCATCCCGGTCAAGGTGACCTTCAATGCAGAGAAGTTAGCTAGACTCTACATCTCAGAAATTGTTCGATTGCATGGAGTTCCACTTTGCATCATATCAGATAGAGGTACGCAGTTTACTTCTAAGTTTTGGAGAACATTGCATGCTGAATTAGGTAATAGGTTGGACCTTAGTACTGCATTTCACCCTCAGACCGATGGTCAGTCTGAGCGAACAATTCAGGTGTTGGAATATATGCTTCGTGCATGTGTGATAGAATTTGGGGGTCATTGGGATAACTTCTTACCCTTAGCGGAGTTTTCATACAATAATAGCTATCACTCAAGTATTGATATGGCTCCTTTCGAAGAATTGTATGGGAGGAGATGTAGGTCTCCCATTGGTTGGTTTGATGCATTTGAGGTTAGACCTTGGGGTACTAATCTTTTGAGGGATTCATTAGATAAAGTGAAATCTATTCAAGAAAAGCTTTTAGCGGCTCAAAGCAGGCAAAAGGAATATGCAGATCGAAAGGTTAGAGACTTGGAGTTCATGGAGGGTGAGCAAGTCTTGCTGAAGGTTTCGCCCATGAAAGGGGTGATGCGGTTTGGTAAAAGAGTTAAGCTAAGCCCAAGGTATATTGGACCATTTGAAGTACTTAAGCGAGTAGGGGAGGTGGCTTATGAATTAGCCTTGCCTCCAGGACTGTCAGGAGTGCATCCGGTGTTTCATGCGTCTATGTTGAAAAGATACCATGGGGATGGAAACTACATCATTCGTTGGGATTCAATTCTTCTTGATGAGAATTTGTCTTATGAGGAGGAGCCTGTTGCTATTCTAGATAGAGAAGTCCGCAAGTTAAGGTCAAGAGAGATTGCATCCATCAAGGTTCAATGGAAGAATCGACCAGTTGAAGAATCCACTTGGGAGAAGGAGGCTGATATGCGAGAAAGATACCCACACCTGTTTACAGATTCAGGTACTCCTTTTCGCCCTTGTTTCTTTTCTTGTGATCGTTCGAGGACGAACGATGGGTAAATTGGTATCTATTGTAACGACCTGTTTAGTCATTTTGAGCAGCAAATTTTATTTCAGGAAAAACTGTCTTGGTCGACGGATCCCACGACGGACCGTCATGGGCACGACGGACCGTCGAGGGGGTCCCGTTCGAAAACACTTAGAATTCTGAAATTTGGGTACTGAAATCGACTCTCTGAACTTCGTGACGACATGGCAGGACGGACCGTCGTGGGAACGACGGACCGTCACAGACTCTTCAAGGAATTGAGTCTCTGAACTCTGTGACGGAAGCAGCAGGACGGACCGTCGCAGGCACGATGGACCGTCATAGGCTGCGTAATCCCAGGCTGAGTCGGATTTCTTTAAATGTTTTAAGGGACGTTTTGGACTATTCCTGCTATAATTATAAATTTAGTGGGTTAATGTTAATAATTTAACTACTTGAGGATTAAAGGAGATAACCCTGAATTAATTAATGGGTTAATTCATCATCTTTCATACTTAATTATATGCTAATTAGGGTAAAAGAAAGAGGGTTTGAATAAGAAAAATAGAAAGAACAAGGAGAGGGAAAGAGAACGATCGAGAGAAGAGGGAAACGGAGAGGAAACAAAGCTTTGGGAAATTGCTTGCTTGATCACGAATCTTCGGTGGAGGTAGGTTATGGTTTTTATGCTATTCGTAGTAGACTCTTAATAGCGAATGATATGTGTTGGGTAGTATTATAAAACCTTCTATATGCTTAATTGTGTGCTTACATGATGTGATTATATACTTGTGATGAATAAGCATGATGAGTCTATTGAATCTCTAATCCCAAATTTACCTTGTTAATGATGATGCCTTGGTATAAAAGAAGACTTGATGAACTAAAGTAACGAGGTCGATGATGCCTTGGTATAAGAGAAGGCTTGATGAACTAAAGTAATGAGGTTGATGATGCCTTGGTATAATAGAAGGCTTGATGAACTAAAGTAATGAGGTTGATGATGCCTTGGTATAAAAGAAGGCTTGATGAATTAATAGAATGAGATTAGTGGAGCGGGTGTCACGAACCTCACGTAGAATTAGGGGATCGGGTGTCACGAACCGACACGTAGAATTAGGGGATCGGGTGTCACGAACCGACACGTAGAAATTAGAGGATCGGGTGTCACGAACCGACACGTAGAATTAGGGGATCGGGTGTCACGAACCGACACGTAGAATTAGGGGATCGGAGTGTCACGTACCGACACAAGAGAAATAAAGATAATGAATCTTGAAAGATGTTAATATACTCAATTTAATGAACATATTTCCCAAATGAGTATGGTATGGAGGCTTGCGTCCTCATGGGTGTACTTGGCGTAATTATTAATGATTATAGTACTTGTTGTTTCTACCCGTTGAGTATTATAGTTGAATTTATGATATTATCTGAAATATACTGTTTTCTATTTTAAGTTGGCCGATGATATCTACTCAGTACTTGTGTTTGTACTGACCCCTACTTGTATGTTTCTTTCCTTGTTATTGTGGAGTGTAGCAAACGTACCGTCGTCTTCAACTCAACCGCAACTCTAGCCAGTCTTCATTATACCGGATTTCAGGGTGAGCTAACGCTTCTAGCTTGGACTGGATCTTCTTCTTCATGTCTTGATGCCTTGAAGTTCCGGCATGGACTAGCTTTTTAGTTATTCTAGCTTTCTAGATACTCTTAGAATTAGTAATTTGAGGATAAATGTTCTTGTGATGATGACTTCCAGATTTTGGGGATAATAATAAGTGTTTGAGTTTGAGAAGTTGATTATATTATTTTGTTAACGAGTTTTAAGTCTCCCGCATTGTTTTCTAATTATTATGTTTGAAATGTTGAGGTTTAGATTGATTGGTTCGCTCACATAGGAGGATAAATGTGAGTACCACTCACGACACGTTTTGGGTCGTGACAATAGATATTACAAGACTCACAAGAAAAAGTGAAGTAATAACAAAATAAATTAATAGTAATAACAATAACTAAAGATGTTTTTGTTTTATCCGAAAAAGGAAAAATATTTGTTTTAAGAAATTTTCAATTTTTAAAGAGTCGCCACTTAATTTTTAAAGAAAAATCAAAAAAAATGTAATATTCAAATAATTTAACAAAGAAATCATTTGAAAATCCTTTATGGGGTTTGGATATTCTTATCAAAGTCTTAGGAAGGTTTTGAAAAGCACATAAGACATTCCGCTAACCTACGGTTATCCAACAACTAACTATTCGACTAAAAAAAGAAAACTATTTTCTAATTAAGCTATAAGAAGAAAGTTTAAAAAAATTAGCTTATCATCTAAATGAGTTTTTCCGTGAAATTATCGATTTCGACTTGACAAAAACATTTAAGGTGTTCCACGGGGATTCGAGTTTTCCTAACTCAAAGTTAACAATGAATAAATAAAGGAAGATAATTTAAAGCATGTAAAGAGTGACAGGGAGAGAGATATCAGGTCCAATTTCCGGGTTTTGTTCGCCTTGATCGGAAATTTGGACCCGATTACTTTTGGGCCTTCGACCCATTTTCGCCTGTCCTAAGTTCTAATATAATAATACAATACAACGATAAATACAGAAAATAAAGACGACAAGGGCTTAGGCCCATTACAAATGAAATAACAAAGTGAAAAAAAAAATCCTCTAATCTGATTTCTTCGACTATCTTCAATTCATGAAACTTCAGATCTGTCCATCGAATATATGGCTGATTGACCCGAAACAGGGAATTGGCACACCTTGACCCAATAAGAAAAACGCTAGCGAAAATATCATGGGAGACCAAGTGGATTTCACATGCGAACATAAACAAAGAATGTAAGTAACAACTCAGAAGAAAAGAAATGAACTTAAAAGAAAAGAAATGAAATGGGCATCAATGCCTGAATATCCTCAAGGCATTGACTAATTTAATTGGCAGTTATGATAATAATAAGAACTGAATAACGCAGGCATAAAATTATATATAAATGCATTTGTGCATTAAGGGCGGTGATCATCCCACAACTACAAATTAATGTGGATCAATCTAAAATCAAAAATCATAAGACGTCAACGAACGAACGAACGAACTAACTAAAGAGAAAAATCAAGCCGGATGAAATTTAGAACTCACATGGGGAAATCCCAACAAGACAACACGCTAATCGACTCCAAGAATAGATCTGGTACCAGACTACAATTAATAAGAAGATAATACAAGTAAACATGAAATAAGACAACAATCTACATGAAATGGGATGGCAACCGAAACCCTTATAGAATAAAAAAAGATTTCACACTCCCCAAACATATATGTCTAAGTGTTTTTTTTATCCAAATACGACCTTCGCCAACACATGAAACAAGTCAAACTATGTTAAGACTAAAACCGAACAGGCAAAGCACATACTAGGCGAATATGCTCAGGGATAAAATGAACATGCCCAACTCACTGTTTGAATTAAGCTAACAAAATTTCCAACAAATTAAATACAAGCTTGAAACTAAAATATTTCAATAACGCTATGGAGAACAAGCTGAAAATAAACTTGAATTTTAAAGCAGAGGTAAACAATCCAACTCAATGAAATGGCTAGACGACATAATAGTGTCTTGGTGATACTTCAAAAACCAACATCAAGAAAGGGACATCAACACAAACCTCAAACCAAGCCATGGAATTCTTGTCAACAACAGATTTTATATTTTTTTAAGGGGAAAATAAAGGGAGAAGATGGTGAATCAGTTAACATTACTTCGCATAATGATGTGAAGTGTAACGATTCAAAGAATCGCTAAGTTTTACTCAACGGACGACTCCAAAAGGTTCAACATAACAGTATTCGAAACATGGCAATAATAACTGAGTCACCGAATAATGAATAGATGCTACGATACTACTCTACCGTCAACCACATTCTATCATTTTCATGAGAGCGAATGCGACATCAAACAAACAAGACACGAGCATAACAGACATCAAACAAAACCGGACAAGAGCAAAGCAGAGAAAAATCAAAGGCAAAGAAGTTTTACTGGAAAATATATCTATATATATATATATATATATATATATATATATATATATATATATATATATATATATATATGTATATATATGTATATATATGTATATATATATATATGTGTGTATATATATATATATATATCAAAACACAATATAAATAAGAAGGAATAACAATAAATGAACAGAGTTCTTCGCGCGCGCACACACACAAAAAAAAACATAAAATCGAAAACAGGATATAAATGGAGGATAGATATTACCTTTTCTGGGCAGCGTTCTGGGACTCGAGCTTAGGGTGATGATCTTCCACCAACGAGACTCGAACGCGAGCGACCGATTGAGATACATGAGCGAGATTATTACTCAACAACTCTCCATATTTCCTCTAAGAAATTATTCCTATGTTTTTCTCGGAGTGTTAGTATATGTACTTCGATCTATTTCACCTAATTCTTTTCACGATGTGAACCTTCCGATGTCAAACTCTTTCCAAATGCTCTTCTATATTTCTTGTCTCTCTTTTCCTATAATATTTGCTTTCACTAAAATTTTCAGCCCTCAGAATTTTTGCCTAAAAAATCTTTTAGACCCTTTTCTTTTCTTCTTTTGTAATCCTCCTTCTCTTCTTATCTATGGTAGAACTATGACTGCCTTAATTTTTTTTCTTCCCCCCGCCTACAGCCGGGATGACGAGAATATATATAGGGGAAGGTTTAGGGTTCGGAGATTGGGGGGGGCAAAAAGGAAAAACAGATAGAAATTTAGGGCAGAGTTGGAAATCTTATGATTCTCAATTTCAAAAACTCCTCCCCAGGACAAAAGGGAGCTGTCCATTGTATAGAAGTCTGCCGATTCCAAATGGAATCAAAAGCTAGTACAAGTGAACGACCTTGATTCAATCGGGTGTCCTTGAGCTTTGACGTGGAGTCATCCTACGCTAGCGAGGACGAACAAGGACGTAATTGCAGGGTGCCTTTTCTGCCCCTCCTGGCAATCTCGTACGAACGCGGAAAAGGGGGAGGGGGAAGAGACGACGCGCGTTTGGGGCTGAATCGCGGCTGGGCACCGCGATTTTCTGGGATCGATCTCGCCTTCGCCATCACGCGCCTTCTGGGAATCGCCTTTCTTCTTCTTCCCTTTTGCTGCTATATATTTTGGGGCTGAGCGTTTTGTTGGCCCTAAAAAGGGTCGGGTTATGGAGAGATTTAAGGGAGAGGGGCCGGGTCGCATAGGGAAAATTACATAGGATGACAAACATTCCTACGTAATTAGTTAATAAGGGTATATTTTAATTTATTTACTGTTAGTAAATACAATTTTAATTTTTTTGCCATAATTAATGGGACCCACTATCTATTTGTATACAGAATAAAAATAGTCATCCAAAGATTTTTATAAAATTTTATTTAAAATAAAACTTATCTCTTCTATTCTTATTTCATATCTTTTCCTAAAATTACTCTTCCCTTCTAATTTGAATTTTCATTGGGAAAATTTTGACCTTCTCCCTCCGATGTTCTTCCACTTTTCTTAGGTAACCGCCAAATTCATGGCTTTCAATATTTTTTTTTTGATTCCTTCTACAACAATTGTATATGTAGTATGATTGTTAGTTTTTTCATATTTTTTTAAAAAATCTTTATTACTTATCAGATTACAAGTCTTTCAAAATCAGAATAGATGATTTCTATCCATTTATGAGGATTACGAGAGGGATGTCATTGCATGTCAATGTTGTTGATAATCCACCTTCGTTTCAATTGTGTTAACTCAGGATTCTGGGTTAATGTAGGGTTTATAACAAAACATAAACAAGTTTAAGTTGAACAATCTATTGAAGAATTGAGATGCATGAAAAAAAAATGATCCAATGGCAATTCATAAAGTCATCAACAAAGCAAAATCTAGCGGCATTAAGATTGTTGAAGGAGGAAATAAGAGAAAAGTCATAAATATTGATTCAGAAGAGATTGAATCTGCCTCATCAGAACAGGATAAATCTGAAGAATATCGGGAACATCAGGTAGTGTAATTTATATACAAATTACAAAGTTATGTATATAGTGGTTTGTATGTTAAGTTAATATATACAAAGTATTATGAAACAGTTCTTAATTGTATATTCTATTAGTTGTATACCAATTACTAAAGTTAGGTATTTAATGGGTTGTATATTAAGGTAACATATACAAAGTCTTATGAGGCAATAGCTATTTATATACAATTATTTAATTTTATATAAAGAAATTTGTTAAAATCACTCTATAATATTATAATACATTATACAAATTCGTCGATATATACAAAAAAATAAGAACATAATAAAATATTGCATATATAAACGTTACACCCTCAAATATTGAAACATATTTCAAGCTTACTATATATACAATTAATAAATGAATATTATATACAATCAGTTTAATCATTAATATTTTTAAAAAATAAAAACAAAAACATGAATCACAGATGCACATATATAACTATAATATATATACCAAAATTATTCTACATTATACAAATTCCTAGAATTATACAAAAGAAAAAATAGGAACATAAAAAAATATTGTATACAAACAGATTACCCAAAAAAAATTAAAAGAATATATGATGGTCATATACAGTTTAAAACACAAAATCAATTACACACAAATATTGTATGTAAATTATATAAATTTCACAAATATATACAATATAATCAATTTATATATAAATATATCTATGTGTGTGTTTATGTGTTTCATAGATTTATCTAAAAAAAATTAAAAAAATATTTGATTTTGAACTGGTATTGTCTTTCTATAGCTTTAAAATTCTTTTTTCGGAGAAATATTTGATTTTGAATGTTTTGCTTAAATCATGGGATTATGTAAATTTATTATTAGCATCTTTTGTGCTACTATTACCATTTATTGAAAAGTAATTTTTGTATTTAATTAAAAAAAATGTTTTATACTAATTTAGAATCACCTAACAAACTAAACTATACCCATGGAATGTAATTATGTAAACTATACCCATGAAATGTAATTTCATAACATTCGTTTGCCATATATGAAATTTTTCCAAGAGGGAATGGGCTGAGAGAGGGGCTTCATTTTGAGTTTGGGGAAAAGAAATAAAGAGTTGGGATGGATTTTTTTAAAAAATATAGCGGGCCGGCTGAAAATAATATAGGCTAGGATTGACTTGCCCAAGTGCATTGAAATACCTGGTAATTGGAGGAAATTAATATAAATTAATTAAACGAACTTCTTGATTTTAACGATACAAAATAATCGATGTAGTTATGAAATAATTATATTAATTAGTCACGATATCGTAACTATATACATAATCATGTAACCAAACATATTATGAAAAATGAAGAGGCCCATTAAAAGTAATCTGAAAAATTATTTTAAGCTTTATGAAATCTAATTTTTGTAAGTCGTTTTAAATTAAGAAACTTGTCGATTAATTCATCGGGGAGGGTCAAAATTTGATGTCAACAGTTTTTAGAACTATTTAATTTTCTTGTTATCATTCTTGATAGACTTTTGTTAGCGTGAAAATTACATTTTTATCCTTAATCATTATTCACTTCATATATAGAAAGATGTTTCTGGAATTATTTAGTATCTTTCTTAACACATTTTTGTAGAATGAAATTACATTTTTAACCTTGATTGTCCTACCACTTCACTCTTCTATATAATAAAAACTAGATATCAGGTGCTCGCGCTAGCGCAGACCCAACATATGTTGTTTTTTTCTTTTAATTTATGTAACACAAATGAAATTTGAAAAAGTAAAGTATGTACTTATATTATAAACATAAGTATATATGCATTAAGTAGGTGCAGTAGATACATAGTGTCTAGTAGCTCATTGTTGAATAATAAAATGGATTTACCTAGGAAGTCTAGGAGAAAATGCAATGAATTGTTTCAAGACCGACTCGAATAGAAATAAATTCAATTGAAATAATTAAAAAAATACTACTACAATATTTCTATTGTTGATTCTAATAAATAATTCGTCAATGACAAATAAAAAACAATTCTATGCAATTCTGAAGGGGGAAAAGATCTCTCGGCTAGAATCATTTGATTATATTGACAATTTCAAAAAACGGATCATACTATCATCATAGTATGATGGCCGTTGTTCAAGCGGGCACTAAAATTTTTATACGTATTTTTTTAAAAAATATTTTTAATTAATTAATTTATGTACCTTTTGTGTCATTTTCGAATAATATATGTTGAAACATCTGTTTTATTTTGTGTGATACAAGTGATTTTAGGAAAGTCAACAAAATTTCTCATATGATTATCACATATTTTTAGTTGTCATTTTACTGTGGTTTATAGTACTTCAAGTTCTTACTTTATTCTCAAATAGTATATATAACTTTTTTTTGTTTCAATAAAAATAAGGGAGTCAACCAAATTTGATTATGTTTTTTAACTATGTTTTTTCTAAAAATATCTTAAATTATTACATTGCGTTTTAAGCCGGTTTTATGTAATTTTCAAATATATAACTGTCACGACCCAAATCGGGCCGCGACTGGCACCCACATTTTACCCTCCTATGTGAGCAAACCAACCAATCTAAACCTTAACATTTCAATATAATATTAACAGAAAGTAATGCGGAAGACTTAACTCATTAATAAAATCAATAACTATTATTATCCCCAAAATCTGGAAGTCATCACCACAAGAACATCTATGATCAAATGACTAAACTAAGAGTATTCTAAAAGCTAAAAATACATAAGAAGCTAGTCCATGCCGGAAGTTCAAGGCATCAAGACTTGAAGAAGAAGATCTAGTCCAAGCTAGAAACATTAGCTCACCCTGAAGATCCGATGTGACGAAGACTGGCTAGAATTGCGGTTGAGTTGAAGATGACGGTACGTTTGCTGCACTCCACAAATAAACAAGAAGGAAACATAAAAGTAGGGGTCAGTACAAAACACGGGTACTGAGTAGATATCATCGGCCAACTCAAAATAGAAAACAGTATATATTAAGCAATATCATAAAATCAACTAAATCCTTAGCATGCAGCATTTACAGTTATCATAACCCTTGGTTACAACACCAAGCACATCAATGAGGACTCACGCCTCCTCATCATACTCATTTGGGAATTAGGTTCATTAGATTTGAATATATTATCATCTTTCAAGATTCATTATCTTTATTCCCCTCGTGTCGGTACGTGACACTCCGCTCCTCATTCTATCCTGGTGTCGGAACGTGACACTCGATCCATATTCTATCCTGGTGTCGGAACGTGACACTCCGATCCTCATATTCTATCCTGGTACCGGAACGTGGCACCCGATCGTCATATTCTATCCTGGTACCGGAACGTGGCACCCGATCCATATTCTATCCTAGTACCGGAACGTGGCACCCGATCCATATACTATCCTGGTGTCGGAACGTGACACTCCGATCCTCATGTTCTATCCTGGTACCGGAACGTGGCACCCGATCCCCTAATCTCACTACTTTCTTTCATCAAGTCTTCTTTTATACCAAGGCATCATCATTAACAAAGTAGATTAGGGTTTCTTTTCAAGATTCAGGATTCAATAGCTTCATCATGCTTACTATATCACAATTACATAATCACATTCATGCAAGCATACAATTAAGCATATAGAAGGGTTTACAATACTACCAATACATATCATTCGCTATTATGAGTTTACTACGAATAGCATAAAAATAACCATAACCTACCTCCACCGAAAAATTGCGATCAACAAGCTATCTTCTCAGAATCCTTGCTATCCTCTTCGTTTCTCTCTCTCTACTCGTTCTCTTTCTCTCTCTTTCTCTTGTTCTTTCTATTTTCTTTATTCAAACCCTCTTTCTTTTACCCTAATTAGTATACAATTAAGAATAAAAGATGGCAATAATAACCCACTAATTAACTTAAGGTTACCTCTTTTAACCCCCAAGTAATTAGACTTATTAACATTAACCCTCTAACTTTATAATTAAAGCAGGAATAGTCAAAAACGTCCCTTAAAACGTATAAAGAAATTCGACCCGGACTGGGATTGCACAGCCTGCGACGGCCCGTCGCGCCTGCGACGGTCCGTCCTGCTGCCCCATCACAGACTTCAGAGACTCAATTTCTCTGAAGGGTTCACACCTGTGACGGTCCGTCCTGCCATTCCGTTACGAAGTTCAAAGAGTCGATTCCAGTACCCAATTTGCAGATTTTCTAAGTGTTTTGAAACGAGACCCTGCGACGGTCCGTCGTGCCCATGACGGTCCGTCGTGGGGTCCGTCGCCTCAGCCTGTTTTTCCAGAAATAAAATCTGCTGCTCAAAACGACTAAACAGGTCGTTACAGTAACAAATTAGAAATTAAAACGAAGAATTAAAATTTTCAAATCATTATATTTCTATATTAAAATGTTTAAATATTTAAAACGCCGCATATATGCACAAATCAATAAAAGGAAGCCATACGATTTAAATATATATATATATATATATGAAAGCTCATTTAAAAAATAACATATATATATACATATTTCATTTTTAATATATGAATCCCTCATTTTCAATTTATATGATCTTATTTTTTTAATTTTATTTCAAAAAGAAAATAACTTCTAAATTTTTTAATTTTTTATATAGTATTTTATGATCATAAAATAAAAAAATATTTCAATACCCAAAATTTAAATATACATATAACTTTTAATTTTAATTTTGATAGATTACGCCTAATATTATACTTGATATATAATTATTAAGAGTTAAGCGTAATCATTATTTATTTACATAAATAGATATCACAATAACTCATAAAAAATGAAGAAATAACAAAAATGAGATAATAATAATTAAAGATGTTTCTAGAACTATCTAATTTTCTTATTATCATTCGTGATAGATTTTTGCTTGTATTAAATTACATTTTAATTTTTGATCTTCATTCACTTCATATATAGAAATATGTTTCTAGAATTATTTATTCTTGATAGATTTTTATTTAAATGAAATTACATTTTCATTCTTAGTCGTCTTTAATACAAATATATCATCCTATTCATTTTTATTTGTAAAGTTACTTCTTAACATCTTTTTCTTTAATTTCAATCTAATATATATTATTAATTTTATCACACATATTTATTTTCAAGTATATAATTAGAGACAAAATAAAAATGAAAATAATTAATTCATGATAAATTTTTATATAAAAAGTAGGCATTTTTATATACATAATGAATAGAAAAAATAATAAGAATTGAATTAAATTTATAGTAAAATAGAATAATAACAAAATAGATATCACAAATAACTCACAAAATAAAAGAAAGTGAAGTAATAACAAAATAATAAGTTAATGGTAATACAATAACTTAAGATGTTTCTAGAACTATTTTTTTGTTCATTCTTGATAGATTTTTGTTAGCGTGAAATTACATATTTGCCCTTGATCATTATTCACTTCATATATAGAAAGATGTTTCTAGAATTATTAATTATTTCTTAATAGATTTTTGTTATCGTGAAATTACATTTTTGCCCTTAGTCATCCTCCCACTTCACTTTTCTATATAATACTAGATATCATGTGTCCGCGCCAGCGTAGACCCAACGTATGTTAGTTTTTTTCCTCCCAATATATGTGACACAAATGAAATTTGAAAAGGTGAACTAAATTTTTTTATGTGTTTTCTAAAAATATATTTTAAATTGTTAATTTATATAGTACCTTTTATCTTATTTTCGAAAAATAAATGTTACTCCATCTGTTTTATTTGATGTGATACAAATGATTATAGGACAGTAAACAAAATTTCTTTATATTATTATCAAATATTTTTAGTTGTCATTTTATTGTGATTCATAGTGTTTTTTAGTTTTTACGTTATTTTCAAACAATATATACAACTTTTTTTTTTCGATAAAAATAAGGGAGTCAACCAAATTTCATTATATTTTTTAACTATGTTTTTCTAAAAATATCTTAAATTGTTACATTGCATTTTAAGCTTCTTTTTTATGTAATCTTCAAATATATATCAAATAAAACGAAGAATTAATGTTTTCAAATCATTATGTTTCTATATTAAAATGTTCAAATAACTCCACATATAGTCACAAATTAATAGAAGGAAACCAAACAATTTTTAAAAAAAATAATAATATATGAAACCTCATTTCAATAATAACACATGTATATTTTATTTTTTATATGACTCCATCCTTTTTGATTTTATATGAACTTATTTTTTATTTCAATTCAAAAAGAAAACAACTTCTGAATTTTAATTTTTTTATATAGCATATTAAAGATCACAAAATTTAAAAATATTTCAATACACAAAATTTAATATACATATAAATTTTAATTTTAATTTTGATTCGTTTCACCTAATATTATACGTGATATATAATTATTAAGACCTAAGCGTAATCATTATTTATTAACTTTCATATAATAAATAGATATCACAATAACTCATAAAAAATGAAGAAATAACAAAAATGAGGTAATACTAATAATAATTCCTAAAGATGTTTCTAGAACTATTTAATTTTCTTGTTATCATTTTTGGTAGATTTTTGCTTGCATGAGTTACATTTTTACCTTTGATCGTCATTCACTTCATATATAGAAAGATATTTCTAAAATTATTTATTTTTGATAGATTTTTGTAAGAATAAAATTACATTTTTATTCTTGGTCATCTTTAATACTAATACATCATCGTATTCATTTTTTATTTGTAAAGTTACTTTTAACATCTTTTTCTTTAATTTCAATCTAATATATATTATTAATTTTATCACACTAATTTATTTTTAAGTATATTAATTACTGTCAAAATAAATATTAAAATAATTAATTCATGATATTTTTATATAAATAGTAGGCTTTTACAAGCATAATGAATAGAAAAAAATATGAAGAATTAAATAAAAGTAATAGTAAAATAGAGTAATAATAAAATGACATAATACATGAATATGCCCTTTAACTTGACTTCGGATCACATTTATGCCCTTCAACTTTGGGTGTGCACAAGTAGACACTTAAACTTGCATGAAGTTGAACAAATAGACACACATGTCCTACATGTCATTTTTTGTCATACGTGGTGTCCTATGTGTATTGTGTCATGTAGGACTCATGTATTTAATTATTTAAAAGTTGGATAGTTAAAGTCTTTGTTTGTGCATTATGAAAGTTGGATGTCAAAGTTAAAATTTGAAGCCAAGTTTAGGATCCAATATATGTATTATGCCTAATAAAACAGATATCACAATAACTCACAAAAGAAATAAAAAGGAAATGAAGTAATAACAAAATAAGTTAATGGTAATAACAATAACTTAACATATTTTAAGAACTATCATTCTTGGTAGATTTTTATTAGCGTTAAATTACATTTTTTCCTTGATCATTATTCACTTCATATATAAAAAGATAATTCTAGAATTATTTATTATCTTTCTTCATAGATTTTTTGTTAGAGTGAAATTACATTTTTGCCCTTGGTCGTCCTCCCACTTCGCTCTTTTATATAATAGAAACTAGATAATTGAAGGCCCCTTCACGGACCCAATATTATTAATTATCTGTATAATTTTAATTTTTTTTAACCTAAATTCACATATTATTTTCTAATAAATTTTAAAATTTTTTAGCATTCAAACAAAAATCCCTTATCAGATACATCTCTCTCTTCTGTCAGATACATCACTATCTCCTATCGAGTACATACATACCCTCTCTCGAATACATCTTCATCCCTTTTGAATACATCTCTATCGTGTCTTGGATACATTTCTCTCCTCTACATCCATATTCCCTCTCAAATACAGCTCTCTCCTCTCGTATTCATCCTTGAGATATATGTCTACAAGTTTCCTGAATAACAATGTATCATGACAAATGTATTTGCATGTTTGCTGATAAATCTAATTTTTTTTTATCCTAAGATTTTTTTTTTGTAATTTGAAAGGGAGTTGAGATATATTTATTAACTCCTAAAACTATGAAAACTTATGTCATTTTAACTTTAATTTATGGGACATATTTTTCTCTGCAATCAATTCCCAAAGAATGATGTATTAATATATTTAATAACATTTTGATTTTAAAATATACATTTTATTCTTAGTAAGAAGATTTATAGTCATATGAATATCCATGGTTTGTTTTAGATCACAAGTTTTAAAAGTATTTTTTTTTTAAAAAAAATATCTTTTTAAGTCAAATAAACTTTACATAAATCGAAATTGAGTGAGCACAAACTTTCGTTAAGTTTTTTTAAAAAAACTATTTTTCTATTTAACAAAATTTAAAATGAAAATGCTAAACCTTTTTCACAAGTATATTTTATATTTTTTTAATTCAATATCTAGACGATAATAACCAAAATTTTAAAATAAATAATGTAATAAATTAACATAACTCTGAAATTCAAGTATTGATATTAATTGAGAAAATATTAATTTATTAATTTGTAACCATTCATAATCTTATATTTATTATGCATTTTACTCTAGACGATTGACACTAATTTATCATAATTAAAAATTGTAAGAAGTAGAAATCAAGACTTAAAAGTGCAATTCACTAATATAGGAAGGTCAATTCGTAGTTTATCTAATGTGGAAATTTCCTAAGTATATGATATATAATTTTATGACAACATTAATTTTTGTACCATATATTCATACTATTTGAAAATTTATCCCGTTAATTGATTATGTATTTTCTTAAACTACGATTATGCGGTCATTATTTGTCAATTCTTGCATTATCAATTCTATATTTTTTTTTATCTCTTTAGAATTGTGCTATTTAATTCACAATTTTTAAATATAAAATAGATATTATGTTGGAGATAAAATAGGTTTAATAAAATTATGTGAATACTTATTTTTAGAAAACATTATATATTATTAAAAAGGAAATTACATACATAGAATTAAGATAAAATAAATATTATTTTGAAAATAAAATAGGTTAATTTAAACTATATTGTCACGACCCAAATCGAGCCGCGAGTGGCACCCACATTTATCCTCCTATGTGAGCGAACCAACCAATCTAAACCCCAACGTTTCAAACATAATAAATAGAAAACAATGCGGAAGACGTAAAACTCATTAACAAAATCAATAATCAACTTCTAAATCTCAAAACTTATCATTATCCCCAAAATCTGGAAGTCATCATCACAAGAGCATCTATCCTCAAATTACTAATCTAAGAGTATCTAAGAAGCTAAAATAAGTAAAAAGCTAGTCCATGCCGGAAGTTCAAGGCATCAAGACATGAAGAGGAAGATCCAGTCCAAGCTAGAAGCATTAGCTCACCCTGAAATCTGGTGTGACGAAGACTGGCTAGAGTTGCGGTTGAGTTGAAGATGACGGTACGTTTGCTGCACTCCACAATAACAAGGAAAGAAACATACAAGTAGGGTTCAGTACAAAACACGAGTACTGAGTAGATATCATCGGCCAACTCAAAATAGAAAACAGTATATATCAGATAATATCATAAAATCAACTACAATACTCAACATGCGGCATTTACAATTACCATAACCCTTGGTCACAACACCAAGCACATCAATGAGGACTCACGCCTCCCCATCATACTCATTTGGGAATTAGGTTCATTAAATTGAGTATATAACATCTTTCAAGATTCATTATCTTTATTCCTCTTGTGTCGGTACGTGACACTCCGATCCCCTAATTCAACGTGTCGGTTCGTGACACCCGATCCCCTAATTCTACGTGTTGGTTCGTGACACCCGATCCCCTAATTCTACGTGTCGGTTCGTGACACCCGATCCCCTAATTCTACGTGTCGATTCGTAACACCCGATCCCCTAATTCTACGTGTCGGTTCGTGACACCCGCTCCACTAATCTCATTCTATTAATTCATCAAGCCTTCTTTTATACCAAGGCATCATCAATCTCATTACTTTAGTTCATCAAGCCTTCTCTTATACCAAGGCATCATCATTAACAAGGTAAATTTAGGATTAGAGATTCAATAGACTCATCATGCTTATTCATCACAATTATATAATCACATTCATGCAAGCATACAATTAAACATATAGAAGGGTTTACAACACTACCCAATACATATCATTCGCTATTAAGAGTTTACTACGAATAGCATAAAAACCATAACCTACCTCCACCGAAGATTCGTGATCAAGCAAGCAATTTCACAAAGCTTTGTTTCCTCTTCGTTTCCCTCTTCTTTCGATCGTTCTCTCCCTCTCTTTCTGTTCTTTTCTTTTTCTTATTCAAACCCTCTTTCTTTTACCCTAATTAGCATATAATTAAGTATAAAAGATGGTGAATTAACCCATTAATTAATTCAAGGTTATCTCTTTTAACCCTCAAGTAGTTAAATTATTAACATTAACCCACTAAATTTATAATTATAGCAGGAATAGTCCAAAACGTCCCTTAAAACATTTAAAGAAATCCGACCCAGCCTGGGATTACGCAGTCTGTGACAGGCCATCATGCCTGCGACGGTCCGTCCTGCTGCTTCCGTCACAGAGTTCAGAGACTCAATTCCTTGTAGAGTCTGTGACGGTCCATCATGCCCACGACGGTCCGTCCTGCCATGTCGTCACGAAGTTCAGAGAGTCGATTTCAGTACCTAAATTTCAGAATGCTAAGTGTTTTGGAACGAGACCCCCTCGACGGTCCGTCGTGCCCATGATGGTCCGTCGTGGCTTCCGTCGTCTCTGCCAGTTTTTCCAGAAATAAAATCTGCTGCTCAAAACGACTAAACAGGTCATTACAATAGATACCAATTTACCAATCGTTCGTCCTCGAACGATCATAAGAAGAAAAACAAGGGCGAAAAGGAGTACCTGAATCTGTAAACAGGTGTGGGTATCTTTCTTGCATATCTGCCTCCTTCTCCCAAGTGGCTTTTTCAATTGGTCGATTCTTTCATTGAACATTGATGGATGCAATCTCTCTTGACCTTAACTTGCGGACTTCTCTATCTAGAATAGCAACAGGTTCCTCCTCATAAGACAAATTCTCATCAAGCAAAACTGAATCCCAACGGATGCACTCCGGACAGTCCTGGGGGCAAGGCTATTTCATAAGCTACCTCCACCACGCGCTTCAGAACTTCAAATGGACAATTATACCTTGGTCTTAGCTTACCTCGCTTACCAAACCGCACCACCCCTTTCATGGGCGAAACCTTCAGCAAGACTTGCTCACCCTCCATAAATTCCAAGTCTCTAACCTTTCGATCTGCATATTCCTTTTGCCTACTTTGCGCCGCTAAAAGCTTTTCTTGAATAGATTTCACTTTCTCCAATGAATCCCTCAAAAGGTCGGTACCCCAAGGTCTAACCTCAAATGCATCAAACCAACCAATGGGAGACCTACATCTCCTCCCATACATTGCTTCGAATGGAGCCATATCAATACTTGAGTGATAGCTATTATTGTATGAAAACTCCGCTAAGGGTAAGAAGTTATCCCAATGACCACAAAATTCTATCACACATGCACGAAGCATATCCTCCAACACTTGAATCGTTCGCTCAGACTGACCATCGGTTTGAGGATGGAACGCAGTACTAAGGTCCAACCTACTACCCAATTCCTCATGCAATGTTTTCCAAAACTTAGAAGTAAACTGCGTACCTCTATCTGATATGATGGAAAGTGGAACTCCATGCAATCGAACAATTTCTGAGATGTAGAGTCTAGCTAACTTCTCTGCATTGTAGGTCACCTTGACCGGGATGAAGTGAACAGACTTAGTTAATCTGTCCACAATTACCCAAATCGAGTCAAACTTCCCTATTGTCTTTGGAAGACCAACCACGAAGTCCATTGCAATTCTCTCCCACTTCCATTCAGGAATGGGCATTCTCTGAACTGTTCCTCTGGTGTTCATACTTTACTTGCTGACAATTTGGACATTTGGCAACAAAATAAACAATGTCGCGCTTCATTCTACTCCACCAAAAGTGTTGCTTTAGGTCACGGTACATCTTGGTTGCACCAGGATGTATAGAATATCCAGAACTATGAGCCTCTGTGAGAATAGTGTGGATCAACTCATCAACACGGGGCACACATACCCTTCCCTTGATTCTCAAAACACCTTCCTCATCCATTATTGCTTCTTCAGCCTCTCCTCGCAATACCATATCCCGAATTCGGCTTATTTTGTCATCATCAAACTGTTTTCCCTTAATCTTGTCAAGAAAAGAAGATCTTGCCTCCACACTGGCCAAAACTCCTCCCTTCTCATTTACTTCTAGCCTCATAATGTTTTTAGCCAGAGTCTGAACTTCTCTAGCCAATGGGCGTCTAGATACTTGCAAGTGAGCTAGACTTCCATGCTCCCTGCTTTTCTACTTAAGGCGTCTGCCACAACATTAGCCTTTCCCGGATGATACAAGATAGTGATATCATAGCCCTTCAGTAGTTCCATCCATCTCCTCTGTCTCAAATTCAAATCTTTTTGAGTAAAGACATACTGTAGGCTACGATGATCCGTGTATACTTCACACTTAACCCCATATAGATAATGTCTCCATTGCTTTAATGCAAACACTAACGCAGCCAATTCCAAATCATGGGTCGGATAATTACGTTCATGCACCTTTAATTTCCTTGAAGCGTAAGCAATTACGTTCTTCTCTTGCATTAGCACTGCACCCAAACCCGAATAGGATGCATCACAATAGACAATGAAATTCTTACCTTCCACTGGCAGGGTAAGGATTGGTGCAGTAGTCAACAAGGTCTTGAGTTTCTGAAAGCTTTCCTCACATTCGTCTGACCATACAAATGGAACATTCTGCTTAGTCAAGTTCGTCAATTTGGAAGCAATGGAAGAGAATCCCTTGACAAATCGACGGTAATAGCTAGCTAAACCAACAAAGCTCCTTATTTCTGACACATTAGTAGGTCTTACCCAATTCTTCACTGTCTCAATCTTAGAAGGATCCACCATCACCCCTTCCTTAGAAACCACATGCCCCAAGAAGGACACTGCATCTAGCCAAAACTCACACTTTCAGAATTTGGCATAAAACTTTTTCTCCCTCAACATTTCCAATACAATTCTCAAGTGCTCCTTATGTTCCTTCTTGCTCTTTGAGTATACCAATATATCATCAATAAATACGATCACAAAGAGATCCAGAGCAGGGGCATTCGTAAGACCAAAAGACATCACTACAAATTCGTAATGCCCATACCTGGTCGGAAAAGAAGTCTTTGGCACATCCATTGCCCGTATCTTCAATTGATGATAACCGGATCTCAAGTCAATCTTAGAGAAGACACAAGCACCTTGTAACTGATCGAACAAGTCATCAATGCGAGGGATGGGATACTTGTTCTTAATAGTTACCTTGTTCAACTGTCGGTAGTCTATGCACATCCGAAAACTCCCATCCTTAACACCGGAGCACCCCAAGGAGATGCACTTGGTCTAATGAAGCCTTTGCTCAACAACTCTTGAAGTTGGGCCTTTAACTCTCTTAACTCAGCGGGAGCCATTCTATAAGGGGGTATAGAAATGGGGTGAGTACCCGGTTCAAGATCGATGCAGAAGTCAATATCTCTATCCGGTGGCATACCAAGGAGGTTTGCAGGAAACACATCTAAAAACTTGCGGACTATTGCAACTGACTCGATTGAAGGTACTTGGGTAGTATCATCCCTGAGGTGTGCCAGGAAAGCTAAACAACCCTTACTAACCATTCTCTTAGCACGAATAAAGGAGACGATACGAACCGGATTGGAAGTGTAGTCACCCTCCCACAATAACGGATCTGTCGCAGGCTTGGCTAACGTTACTGTTTTAGCATTACAATCCAAAATCGCAAAATTCGGAGAAAGCCAAGTCATACCCAGAATTACATCAAAATCAACCATTTCTAATATAACCAAGTCTACATAAGTGTTGCTCCCCACAAAAGTCACCAAACAAGACCTATATACTTTATCAACTATCACAGACTCACCCACCGGAGTAGACACACGAATAGGTATGTCAAGCAATTCACAATGTAAATTAAGACAAGTAACAAATGAGGAAGATACATATGAAAATGTGGAGCCAGGATCAAATAATATAGAAGCCATACAATCACAAACAAAAAGATTACCTGTGATAACAACATCTGATGTCTCCACTTCCGACTGCCCAGGAAAAGCGTAACAATGGGCCCTATCACCTGTTTGCCCGTTGCCCCTACCATGTTGCGCTGCAGTAGTTCCCATTTGTCCGTCACCCCGGCCGTTTTGGTGACCACCATTACCTCGGCCACCACGTCCTCCAGAATAACGGCCTCTACCATGTCCACCTCTACCTCTAGATATTGGGGGTCTATAACTCTATTTTAGACAATTCCTCCTAATATGTCCCGTCTCCCCACATCCATAACACTCTCTGGAGTCAAGCATAGGTCTCTCAGAGAAGTGTTGACCGGTCTGAGGTTGACCCCCAACTACAGTCTGTAGTGAAGACTGAATTGGTCGGACTGAGTAACCTCCAAAACCCTATCCTCTAGAGTAAGAACCATTAAACTCACCTCCTTTTCGAAACCTTTTTGATGTCGATTCAATGGTGAAGTCATCTGGCTTCACTCCTTCCACCTCTATCACGAAGTCTACCACTTCTTGAAAGGATTTTACCGTAGCCGCTACCTGTAAGGCTGAAATCCGCAATTCTGACCTCAACCCCTTCACAAAACGGCGAATCCGCTCTTGTGGACTGAAACAAAGTTGGGTGGCATACCTGGATAATGCACGAAACTTAGCCTCATATGCAGTAACCGACATCCTACCTTGCTCTAGGCTCAAGAACTCATCTCTTTTCCTATGCCTCAATGTCCGGGGGATATACTTCTCCATAAACAAGCTAGAGAATGATGCCCAAGTCATAGGTGGTGCCTCTGTTGGTTGGCACTCAACATGTGACCGCCACCACATTTTGGCGTTTCCTTGAAACTGATAAGTCACAAACTCAACACCAAACCGTTCTACTATACCCATCTTGTGTAGTAGCTCATGACAGTCAACCAGAAAATCGTAGGCATCCTCAGATTCAGCACCTTTGAAGACTGGAGGTTTCAATTTCAAGAACTTACTGAAAAGTTCATGCTGATCATTTGTCATTATAGGCCCTGTAGTCAGACGAGGAAACATGCCTATTTCCAATGAGGCATCCATGCGGGGAGCCATAGTAGCTGCGCGTTGTACCTCTGTAACCGGAGGTGTTGGTGCAGAAATCACTGGAGGTGTCTGGCCCTGATCAGATAACCCGCTAAGATAAGCAAGAACCTGATTGATCATCTCTGGGGTAGGTTGGGGTGGCAATTCCTCGTTCTGCACTTGTTCATTCTCCCCATCCTCACCCTCTCTTACCACTTCCTTAGTTGGTGGAGGAGTCACCGCCCTAGTACCAGATGGGCTAGGTGCTCGTCCTCTTCCTCTAGAGGGCGTCCTCCCACGACCTCTTCCACGGCCTCTTGTCACTACTCATCTTCGAGCTACAACCCCAGTGGCTGGCTTAGACGCTTCTTGTCTTGCCGGTGTTGGTGTTGGCGCGGTGTGTGCTCTAGTTCTAACCATCTGCGAAATAGAATGAAGATGGTCAGATACCAATTTGAATCACCTAGATACCAATTGGATTCAAGTAATATCACGAAAGAAAGAAAGAATGGAATTTTCCTAAAGTCTTATAGCCTCTCAAAGAAAAGTAAAGGCGTCCCCCAACCGTTCCTTAAGACTCTACTAGACTCGTTCTTGTGTGATGAGACCAACGAACCTAATGCTCTGATACCAAGTTTGTCACTACCCAAATCGAGCCGCGAGTGGCACCCACATTTATCCTCCTATGTGAGCGAACCAACCAATCTAAGCCCCAACGTTTCAAACATAATAAATAGAAAACAATGCGGAAGACTTAAAACTTATTAACAAAATCAATAATCAACTTCTAAATCTCAAAACTTATCATTATCCCCAAACTGGAAGTCATCATCACAAGAACATCTATCCTCAAATTACTAATCTAAGAGTATCTAAGAAGCTAAAATAAGTAAAAAGCTAGTCCATGCCGGAAGTTCAAGGCATCAAGACATGAAAAGGAAGATCCAGTCCAAGCTAGAAGCATTAGCTCACCCTGAAATCTGGTGTGACGAAGACTGGCTAGAGTTGCGGTTGAGTTGAAGATGACGGTACGTTTGCTGCACTCCACAATAACAAGGAAAGAAACATACAAGTAGGGGTCAGTACAAAACACGAGTACTGAGTAGATATCATCGGCCAACTCAAAATAGAAAACAGTATATATCAGATAATATCATAAAATCAACTACAATACTCAACATGCGACATTTACAATTACCATAACGCTTGGTCACAACACCAAGCACATCAATGAGGACTCACGCCTCCCCATCATAATCTTTTGGGAATTAGGTTCATTAAATTGAGTATATAACATCTTTCAAGATTCATTATCTTTATTCCTCTTGTGTCGGTACGTGACACTCCGATCCCCTAATTCTACGTGTCGGTTCGTGACACCCGCTCCACTAATCTCATTCTATTAATTCATCAAGCCTTTTTTTATACCAAGGCATCATCAATCTCATTACTTTAGTTCATCAAGACTTCTCTTATACCAAGGCATCATCATTAACAAGGTAAATTTAGGATTAGAGATTCAATAGACTCATCAT
Organism: Solanum chmielewskii; assembly: GCA_027704785.1. Classification (NCBI taxonomy): domain Eukaryota; kingdom Viridiplantae; phylum Streptophyta; class Magnoliopsida; order Solanales; family Solanaceae; genus Solanum; species Solanum chmielewskii. Next base: position 32,518,883 of record JAKWIX010000324.1, on the reverse strand, counting down.
GCTTATTCATCACAATTATATAATCACATTCATGCAAGCATACAATTAAGCATATAGAAGGGTTTACAACACTACCCAATACATATCATTCGCTATTAAGAGTTTACTACGAATAGCATAAAAACCATAACCTACCATCACCGAAGATTCGTGATCAAGCAAGCAATTTCCCAAAGCTTTGTTTCCTCTTCGTTTCCCTCTTCTTTCGATCGTTCTCTCCCTCTCTTTCTGTTCTTTTCTTTTTCTTATTCAAACCCTCTTTCTTTTACCCTAATTAGCATATAATTAAGTATAAAAGATGGTGAATTAACCCATTAATTAATTCAAGGTTATCTCTTTTAACCCTCAAGTAGTTAAATTATTAACATTAACCCACTAAATTTATAATTATAGCAGGAATAGTCCAAAACGTCCCATAAAACATTTAAAGAAATCCGACCCAGCCTGGGATTACGCAGTCTGTGACGGGCCGTCGTGCCTGCGACGGTCCGTCCTGCTGCTTCCGTCACAGAGTTCAGAGACTCAATTCCTTGAAGAGTCTGCGACGGTCCGTCCTGCTGCTTCCGTCACAGAGTTCAGAGACTCAATTCCTTGAAGAGTCTGTGACGGTCCGTCATGCCCATGACAGTCCGTCCTGCCATGTCGTCACGAAGTTTAGAGAGTCTATTTCAGTACCCAAATTTCAGAATTGTAAGTGTTTTGGAACGAGACCCCCTCGACGGTCCGTCGTGCCCATGACGGTCCGTCGTGGGTTCCGTCGTCTCAGCCAGTTTTTTCAGAAATAAAATATGCTGCTCAAAACGACTTAATAGGTCGTTACACATATAAATACTTATGTTTAAAAAATATTATATATAATTAAAAAGGAAATTACATACATGGAAGATTGTAGGATTATATTGAATACGTGTAGTAGTAATAAACATAGATGAATGATTTAAATTGTAAATAGTATAAAAAAGAAAAATAATTTTTACATTACAATTATAGGGAAAAGGCTCAAATATATCATTTAACTTTCAGAAAAAGACTCATTTATGACATCAGTTCAAAGTTTGACTCATTCATGTCATTAATGTTAAAGAAAAGGTCCATTCATGCCATTATTTTTTAAAAGTGGTTTTGCAAGACCATTTTTGACACGTGTCCAATTCTAATTCGGCTATATCATCAATTTTTAAAATAAAATTATAATAATTCTGAAAAAAATGATTTTTTTTACTTTTTTAATTTAAAAAATTGATGACGTGGCCGAATTAAAATTTAACACGTCATCAATTTTTTAATAAAAAATAAAATTCTAAATAAAATCGAATTAACTATTTTTTGATTTTTTTAATTAAAAAAATGATGGTGTGGCCGAATTATAATTGGACATGTGTCAGAAATGGTTTTGCAAAATCATTATTAAAAAATAATGGCATCAATGGACATATTCTTTAACAGTAATGGTATAAATGAGCCAAACTTTTAACAGATATCATAAATGAACGTTTTCTGATGTTTGATGGCATAATTGAGTTTTATCCCATTATTATAAATCAAACCAATACCAATTGATTTATAAAATAAAATAAAATGAGTTTGTGGGCCACACATGAACCAAAATTTTTTGTGACTCTTTAAAATGAAAATTGGATTCTTCTTCGAAAACTATTCTAACAATTAATTATACAAATATAAATTTAGAACATTACCCATAATAATGTTTAAAATTACAAAATTGTCACTCGTCGTCCTGATCATGGCTGTTTTATCTAATAGAAACTAAATATCAGGTGTCCACGCCAACGCAGACCCAACGTATGTTAGTTTTTTTTCTTCCAATTATGTGACACAAATGAAATTTGAAAAAAAAAACCAAATTCTTATATGTGTTTTTCTGAAAATAATATTTTTATTTGTTAATTTATATACCTTTCATGTTATTTTCGAATAATAAATGTTACTCTATTTTTTTCATTTTATTTGATACAAGTGATTTTAGGTAAATCAACGAAATTTCTTATATGATTCTCACATATTTTTAGTTGTCATTTCACTGTGATTCATAATACTTTGTAGTTCTTGCATTATTTCAAATAATATATGCAACTTTTTTTATTTCGATAAAAATAAGGTAGTAACCAAATTTCATTATGTTTTTAACCATGTTTTTCGAAAAATATCTTAAATTGTTACATTGTGTTTTTAAGCTTCTTTTTATGTAATTTTTAAATATGTAACAAATTAGAAATTAAAACGAAGAATTAAAGATTTTAAATAATTATATTTCATTTTTAATATATGACTCCCTCCTTTTCGATTTATATGAACTTATTTCGTATTTTTCATTTCAAAAAGAAAATAACTTCTGAATTTTAATTTTTTTATATAGCATATTTAAGATCACAAAATTTAAATATACATATAAATATTAGTTTTAATATTGATTAATTACACCTAATATTATAGTTGAGATATAATTATAAAGAACTAAACGTAATAATAGTTTATTTACTTTTATATATATAATAAGGGATCCCATATAATTAATATATAACATAATAACTCATAAGAAATGAAGAAATAACAAAAATGAGGTAATACTAATAAGAATAATTAAAGATATTTCTAGAACTATTTAATTTTCTTGTTATCATTCTGGGTAGATTTGTAACGACCCATTTGGTCGTTTTAAATATTAGAGCTTTTTAAATCATAAAATAATTTTCAAAGATTCTAAATGGAAATTTTGGACTATTCTAATTATAACTATGAAATTAGTGGGATAGTTTTAATAATTATTTAGCTGGTGGTTAAAGAAAATAATAGTAAAATAAATAGTGGGTTACTTTTATTATTTTTATAATTAGTTAGGTATACAATTTAGGGTAATAAAAGTTAAATTAGATTAATGAGAAGATATTATCATTCCTGTTCCAAACCAATTACTGGCGGCTCTAATCCTCCAAAGGATGGAAAGACGAGATCGGTCACAGGTAACAAATTTCAACTAAAATTATTCCTTGCCAATGTTGATAGTTGCAGAAATATAGTATTAATATCGTTAGTATGATATTATGGGTATAATAAATGGAAGTAAAATTTTAAATTGACAAATTTGATTATCGTATGCAGTGTCTTTATTATTATGAATATATTACCAATATTTGTTGTCTAATGTGGAATGATGAGTTTAATTGGAAGGCGGCTTCAGGTGGAAATTATTTAACTTCAATTCTTTTAGTACATTAATTTTATGGATGTCGTTAGTGAAGTAAGAAAATTATTTAGTGAAAATATGTAAAGGCAACACGTACGTATATGAGTCATTGATTGGTTGAGCTTTTGAATAAAAATGATGAAGTTAATGATTTGACAATGGTGAGTGATGATTGGTTAATGCTAAAAAGGATAATGTGTTAAATTTCTGCATATTTTATATAAGCAGGTTATGGTTAATCTGTAGTTTGGGTTGTTGTTCGTCCATATGTCAGTGGGTTCGTAATTAGTGGCTTCCGTCTTTATGTAGTAATATTTTGTTCTCACACTATTAACTATCTTTTGATATATTGAGATAGGTAATTAAATATAAGGTATAGTATATTATATAAGTTACATTAAAGTTATGTTAATTGATGGAATTAAGACCTATCCTTAGATTTGAACTTTAGGAAATTGATTATATAATTAAGCGAGTTTTTGGGTCTAGGCTAAACATAGAATAATATGAGTGTTTATCGACTCGATAACTTATAAATTATGAATATATACTTGAATAGATTGAATTGATTTGGAAGGTCAACAGAAAGGAAAGGCTCAAGTCCCAGAGTGATTGTTCGATAAATTGAGGCAAGTGAATTTCTAAACTCTTGTTAAGTGTATGGAATGCGTGTATTTCCTTGTGATATATGTTTGGGAGTAACGGGATTGGTGATGGGTTGACTTGTCCACATTGATTAATTCTAATGATGAAATAAAAGGGATAACAAAAGGCGATGTGATTAATTATTTATGTGTGATGTGTTGAGAAAAGTTTGATGGCTTGTTAAATCATTGTTGATGTGATTTCATGCTTGTGTGGTTGTGAACTGTGCAATGTTATGAAAATGGTCATTTCCTCATTATTTGTGTGAACATGTCATTGCATTATTCTGAGACATGGTTGTGAAAGTGTTATGTGCATTGAGAAAGAATGATAACTTAAAGAGGATGTACCATTTCGAGGGACGTATCGCTCGCCGCGATGGATACTATATTTTGAGGGACGTATCGTGCGCCGCGATGGATACTATATTTTGAGGGACGTATCGCGCGCCGCGATGGTTACTGTTATCGAGGGTCGTGTCGTGCGCCGCGACAGATGCATGGACAGATATGTCCCCCATGGGTCCCGGACTGAGAGACAGCGGGTGTGTATCACTAGGTCAGACATGCATCATTATACTTGACATTGCATTCCATTACATTGCACATACTTATCATTAGTGAACTTGATATTGTGTTTTGCTGATCTAGTGATTACCTTTTTGCGGAACTTGTGATTGTTGAATACTGAGCTTGTTATTGAGGATATGTAATTTGTTGAAGTGTGTTATTGAGGATATGTAAATTTGTGGAAGTGTTGCTATTGAGGATATCTAATTTGTTTAAGTGTTGATGTTGAGGATATATAATTTGTTAAAGTGTTGTTGTGGAGGATATGTAATTTGTTGAAGTGTTGTTGTGGAGGATGTGTAATTTGTCTAAATGTTTTTGTTGAGTTACGTTCTATGTAAACTGTGAGTTGTTAGGTTGGGCTGATGTTTATGCAGGTTGTAGTTGTGGAGGTTCGGTTGGGGGTGGTAGGAGTACCCGTATTTCATTCCCTTAGCTTGTGTTTAGACGTTTACTTGCTGAGTACCGTGTGGTTTGGTACTCACCCCTTGCTTCTACAAATTTTTGTAGCTTATGAGCCTGGATTATTGTTGTACTTGTCATTCTCTTCTTTTCCGAGGCTTCTTGGAGATTTGTCAGGTAGCTGTTTCCATCGCAGCAGACTTTCTTCTCCTTAATTATGATCTTGTTCTATTCTAAAAACAAGTTCATTTGAGACTTGAGTTTTCTTTTGAATCAATTGTAATACTTTAGAGGCTTGTACACGTGACAACCAGGTTTTGGGGTACTTTTAAGTAACTTATAAATTTTCCGCATTTTATTTTAATTTTAGGCTGACTTATCTTGGTGGGATAAGACGAGTGCCATCACGCCTATTTTTGGGTCGTGATAAAATGGTATCAGAGCCCCAGGTTCATAGGTCTCACGTGTGTACAAGTCGAGTCTAAATAGAGTCTCGATGATCGGTACGGAGACGTCTTTACTTATCTTCGAGAAGCTATAGGACTTTAGGAAAGCTCATTTCTTTCTTTCTTTCGTGCTATTACTTGAATCCAATTGGTATCTAGGTGATACAAATTGGTATCTGAACTTCTTCACTCTATTTCAAATATGGGTACTACTGGAGTATTTGAAGTTGAAATAGCAACAACAAAAGAAAAAAAAATATCCTTAGAAATAAATATATTTTCTCGATCGCAAAATGTGGTGGTAGTCTCATGTCGAGTGTCGGTTAATAAAGACACTACTATGACTTCATCGAGTGAGGGTATATTAGAAAAAGTCATCGATGCTTACTTGGTTAGAGTTAGGAAGTGTGTTATTTTGTTATTGGATTGATCTAAGAAGTAAAACGAATTGTTTGGTCTAGAGAGAGAACATATTCGATAATGTTTTGCAATTATTCAATGGGTAGAAATATGTGGGCTATTTGGGTACGATAATATGGACATGTATGATGTGTTCTAGTGAGGTATCTAACGGACTTTCACGGTGTGGCAGTACTAGGGTTATGTGGAAACAGGTACGTCGATTGTCAAGTATGAATACTAATTACTAAAGGAGTTACAAGTTGTACGACATGGTCAGATAATAAGATTTATTGTTACATTCATATTTTAGAAACCAACTAGTTTATTACTACAGGAACTTAGATTGAGCATTATTTTGAAGGAAAATTTTAGTGGTTGAGCATTATTTTAAAGAAAAATTTTAGTGGTGGATCTTTGGTACAATATTAATACATTTAGGTTGTGAAATGTATCTTGAGGGTTCTGAATGAGTACTGATGATTTTATCTTAAGTGGTAAGGTTGATGATAAGATAAGAGACAGTAATTCATAAAAATCTTCAAAGTATAAGCAAATATAGATATATAAGGGCATTGTATTACACAGTTATACTTATAATTCAATTTTTTTTGTTACAAGTCTGGATTTATGGTGATATATTTTTGTCAAGGTATGAATTAGTAAGATGAGAAATGATTGGTTGCATCAGTATTGAGCATGTAAAAGAGTTTATGCATGTTTTGGATCATAAAGTTTGTTATTTTGATTGTTAAAGGATCTAAGGAAGGGTTTACCCTCAGAGTTTTGATTTAGAGTGTGAAGTAAAATGTCATGGATTATTAGTAAAACATGAGATCGGTAAGCAAGCTAGATAAACAAGAGTTTGATATATTGAAGGAGCGAGATATTTAGAATTTGCACCATGAAAAGAATTTGAGAAGAGTGAAAGAATAAGACCTCTCGTATAAATCCATGGGGTATAGTTGATGGTTGTTCTAATTTTTTGCCTATGAGTTTAGATATAATTGTGAGATGTGAACTAGTTCGGTACAGACTTACTAGGAATTTATCATCGACTTCAAGAAAAAAAAGAGTTTTGGTTTAGGTGACAAATAGTGAGGTATGTGATGGTTTAGAAGGGTAGCTAAAGCATGATATGTGAGTGTGGTGTGGAGTTGACTTTGAGTGTGATTTATTAGTTTTATCTCGATGAAAAGGTACTATCAAGTTTGAAATTGGTCCTATTACCTTGTTGAGCCACATATTTTTCATGAAATGCTTAAATAGAAAGAGAGATAGACATAGTTTGAACATGTATTTTTTAAGAATATTTTGATATTGATGATGGGTTGGGATGATTGATGTGGTTATGATGTTTTGTGAGTATTAAAGTTTTGACTTTAGTGAATGTTTGGTTCGATAAATCAAGTGCGTGCATAATTATAAAAAGGACTAAATTGGTGATTGTGGGTATCTAGAAAATCAAAAAGACTGAGTTAGTTGAATGAAAATGTTTGATATGGACACTATGGAAGAAGTATTTAGAGTTATTCCACCTTGGTTATTTTCGATATGACATATTTAGTGTTGACTTGGTGTAATTGAAGTATTTGAGTGGTTCTACATGTACCACTTTGCTTATAAGAACTTATAGGGGAGCTACCATCAAAATTTATAATTTTTCGATAGACTTAAGATTTATGTCATCATCGATATTATGTTTTGGTATGTGTGCTGGAATGTGAGGGCCATTGTAATTTTGTCATTCTTAATGTTGTCTATGATAGCTACTGATTTTGCATTTCGATAGTATTGTTAGACGTTTTGGATGCTTGGGTATATTGCTTCATGGATGGTTACTTGATCATTTTCTTCTTGAGGTTAGATAAGTTTAATTTTTTTCCTCGACAAGAACCTTATGTCTAAAGGTCTTTTTTTTATAACATAAGCTCGTGGAAAATTTATGTCGTGAGAATGAAATATTAATATGATCTATGATGATTTGTGCATTATGAGTGTGTGGCCGTTGATTTAGGTTCACTTGTGATTGTAGTCATTGTGGATTTCGTATTTTATCATGGTTATGTTAGATAATATTTATCCTGATGGTTGTGTCAAGGTTTAGTTTGAGAATTGGTCAGTTGAAGAGTTCATTATTGAAGATAGTTTTATGGTTAGTTGAGTTTACATACAACATCAATTATCACTAGCGTAGTGAGATAGATCCATTTGAATCATTGTATGGGAGTAGGTGTAGATCTCCAATTGGTTGGTTTGATACTTTTGATATGAGACTTTGGGTACTAATATATTGGAGTAATAGAGAGACAACTACCCTTTCTTGCCATTGCCTTCTTTTGATCGTTCGAGGACGAACGATGGGTAAATTGGTATCTAATGTAACGACCCATTTGGTCGTTTTAAATATTAGAGCTTTTTAAATCATAAAATAATTTTCAAAGATTCTAAATGGAAATTTTGGACTATTCTAATTATAACTATGAAATTAGTGGGATAGTTTTAGTAATTATTTAGCTGGTGGTTAAAGAAAATAATAGTAAAATAAATAGTGAGTTACTTTTATTATTTTTATAATTAGTTAGGTATACAATTTAGGGTAATAAAAGTTAAATTAGATTAATGAGAAGATATTATCATTCCTGTTCCAAACCAATTACTGGCGGCTCTAATCCTCCAAAGGATGGAAAGACGAGATCGGTCACAGGTAACAAATTTCAACTAAAATTATTCCTTGCCAATGTCGATAGTTGTAGAAATATAGTATTAATATCGTTAGTATGATATTATGGGTATAATAAATGGAAGTAAAATTTTAAATTGACAAATTTGATTATCGTATGCAGTGTCTTTATTATTATGAATATATTACCAATATTTGTTGTCTAATGTGGAATGATGAGTTTAATTGGAAGGCGGCTTCAGGTGGAAATTATTTAACTTCAATTCTTTTAGTACATTAATTTTATGGATGTCGTTAGTGAAGTAAGAAAATTATTTAGTGAAAATATGTAAAGGCAACACGTACGTATATGAGTCATTGATTGGTTGAGCTTTTGAATAAAAATGATGAAGTTAATGATTTGACAATGGTGAGTGATGATTGGTTAATGCTAAAAAGGATAATGTGTTAAATTTCTGCATATTTTATATAAGCAGGTTATGGTTAATCTGTAGTTTGGGTTGTTGTTCGTCCATATGTCAGTGGGTTCGTAATTAGTGGCTTCCGTCTTTATGTAGTAATATTTTGTTCTCACGCTATTAACTATATTTTGATATATTGAGATAGGTAATTAAATATAAGGTATAGTATATTATATAAGTTACATTAAAGTTATGTTAATTGATGGAATTAAGACCTATCCTTAGATTTGAACTTTAGGAAATTGATTATATAATTAAGCGAGTTTTTGGGTCTAGGCTAAACATAGAATAATATGAGTGTTTATAGACTCGATAACTTATAAATTATGAATATATACTTGAATAGATTGCATTGATTTGGAAGGTCAACAGAAAGGAAAGGCTCAAGTCCCAGAGTGATTGTTCGATAAATTGAGGCAAGTGAATTTCTAAACTCTTGTTAAGTGTATGGAATGCGTGTATTTCCTTGTGATATATGTTTGGGAGTAACGGGATTGGTGATGGGTTGACTTGTCCACATTGATTAATTCTAATGATGAAATAAAAGGGATAACAAAAGGCGATGTGATTAATTATTTATGTGTGATGTGTTGAGAAAAGTTTGATGGCTTGTTAAATCATTGTTGATGTGATTTCATGCTTGTGTGGTTGTGAACTGTGCAATGTTATGAAAATGGTCATTTCCTCATTATTTGTGTGAACATGTCATTGCATTATTCTGAGACATGGTTGTGAAAGTGTTATGTGCATTGAGAAAGAATGATAACTTAAAGAGGATGTACCATTTCGAGGGACGTATCGCTCGCCGCGATGGATACTATATTTTGAGGGACGTATCGTGCGCCGCGATGGATACTATATTTTGAGGGACGTATCGTGCGCCGCGATGGTTACTGTTATCGAGGGTCGTGTCGTGCGCCGCGACAGATGCATGGACAGATATGTCCCCCATGGGTCCCGGACTGAGAGACAGCGGGTGTGTATCACTAGGTCAGACATGCATCATTATACTTGACATTGCATTCCATTACATTGCACATACTTATCATTAGTGAACTTGATATTGTGTTTTGCTGATCTAGTGATTACCTTTTTGCGGAACTTGTGATTGTTGAATACTGAGCTTGTTATTGAGGATATGTAATTTGTTGAAGTGTGTTATTGAGGATATGTAAATTTGTGGAAGTGTTGCTATTGAGGATATCTAATTTGTTTAAGTGTTGATGTTGAGGATATATAATTTGTTAAAGTGTTGTTGTGGAGGATATGTAATTTGTTGAAGTGTTGTTGTGGAGGATGTGTAATTTGTCTAAATGTTTTTGTTGAGTTACGTTCTATGTAAACTGTGAGTTGTTAGGTTGGGCTGATGTTTATGCAGGTTGTAGTTGTGGAGGTTCGGTTGGGGGTGGTAGGAGTACCCGTATTTCATTCCCTTAGCTTGTGTTTAGACGTTTACTTGCTGAGTACCGTGTGGTTTGGTACTCACCCCTTGCTTCTACAAATTTTTGTAGCTTATGAGCCTGGATTATTGTTGTACTTGTCATTCTCTTCTTTTCCGAGGCTTCTTGGAGATTTGTCAGGTAGCTGTTTCCATCGCAGCAGACTTTCTTCTCCTTAATTATGATCTTGTTCTATTCTAAAAACAAGTTCATTTGAGACTTGAGTTTTCTTTTGAATCAATTGTAATACTTTAGAGGCTTGTACACGTGACAACCAGGTTTTGGGGTACTTTTAAGTAACTTATAAATTTTCCGCATTTTATTGTAATTTTAGGCTGACTTGTCTTGGTGGGATAAGACGAGTGCCATCACGCCTATTTTTGGGTCGTGACAAGATTTTTGTTCTTATAATAGAAGTAAGAAGAATCCAATGGAGAGGATGCTAGAATAAAGTTGAGTGTGTGATAACAAAATGATCTTGGGGCATTGAGTGACACGTGTAGCAAGCAGTATAGATATTTGATGAAGTTATATGACTGATTTACCGTTGGTCGTCTCATTGCTCTTCACTCTTCTATATAATAGAAATAAATTAATATAATATAAATTAGATAATTTAAGGCCCGTGATACGGGCCCAATATAATTTTACATATTTTGGTGAATAGATTACATACATTCAAAACTTAAAATATCATAATCCTCTCTCGGATATGTTCTATTCCCTCTTGGATATATCCATTCCTTCTCGGATTCATAGATATCCCCTCTTGGATACATCCTTCCCATGAAGTAATATATATATATATATATATATATATATATATATATATATATATATATATATATATGTATATATCATTAGTTATGTATCAGACAATTAAGGAATGTATTTGATAGCAATGAAAATTTGAGATTTTTGTAATTGAGGAAACTTCTGGGATAGGATGTAATTAGCCTCTACATATATAAGATTTCTATATTTTATACTATTATTTTCCACAATAAACAACTTCAATATATTCAAATTGAGAAAGTTGAATTCTAAAAAGAAAATCTGTTTAGCAAGGAAATAGAGAATTGCATTAGATTATGAGTTAAGACATTTCGTATTCGAGGAATATATAAAATGTTGATATCTTTGAAAAAGTTCATCGATCTTCATATATTTTCGCAAGTGATATCTATTTTCTACAACATTATCATCTTCTTTTTGTAATATTTGTACCATAAGCTTTGCATATGATAAAATACCAATCACTGATAAACCATTTCGTAAAGATCAATTCAAAACCTTTCAAATCTCTACTGCTTCAACTATGTATAATGTGTTTTTAGTTTGCTTTGTCGGTAAATTTTGTGACACATTTCATTATTCTCTTCAATAATAGAAACACTTCTATTTATCTTAGTATTAAAATTGAAAGTATTTGTTAAAAGCTTGATTTCTAACTTCCACAACAATTAAAACAATCATAAAATCAAATTTATTTCTATATGCAATAATAAGTATCATAATGTTATATTCTAAATATTAAAAGTATTTATTAATATATTGATTTCTAACTCCACAATAATAAAAACAATCATGGAAATAATTTTATTTCTATATACGATAACAATTGACATAATGTTATATTCTAAATTACATTAATAATTTTCTTTGATACTACACTCTAAATATCATATCGTAAAAGAAAACCTGGAATCTTACCCCCAACAAAATAACCAATATACTTATTTATTTTTCAAGTTATTATTTATTTTTTAATTTTTTTCCTTTATATTTCTCAAACCCTTTTCTATTGACATTTTTATTTTTTATTTTTTCTTTATTTTTTAACTACTTATCTTTCTTTCATTTGTATTTTAATATTCCTTAGAATTTGAATACTAATTTTTTTTACTGTCAAATTTTTCCTGTAAAATAGTTTATCATATTTGATATCAAGAAAATATTCTATATAAATTTTTCCTGTTAAATAGTCAAACATTTTTCATTCTTTTAATCACGTAATTTTATATATCTTCACATTAATTTAAAAATATCAATACGTTATTTTAAAGATTATTTTAATTATCAAGATACAAATTTAGTGATCATATTTTCTAACAAATATTAAAGTATGTTTACACAATAATTCTTTAAAGTATTTTTGGGAACAAAAATATTAATTATTCAAACTCATTTTATTATAATTTGTTCAAAATTTTCTTTCAGAAACATGTCAAAACAAGTTTAGCATTTATAATTGTTTGTTAAAAGTTAATTAATAGAAACTCTTCATTTTAACACAATTATGAAAGAAAAATTACTAAACTACACAACTTTATTTTACCTAATCCCAATATTTCCCTACTCTTTTATTAAAATTAAAAAATCCCATTTTTTTTTTACCCCCAATGATACTTTACTTACTTTTCACATTGAAAAAGTAAAACAAAAGTTTACCGATCCCAAAATTTTCGCCTAGAACTTTCCCCCTAATTTTTTAAGTTAAAAATTCAAAGCAAATTTGAAATTCAAACAATTCTTATCCTTAATCATCTGGAATTGAGTCCAAAAACAGGTATATCATCTTCCCTATTACGATTTCTTCATTTTTTTTCCTTTTTTGCGTTTTCACTGTTTTTATTATTCCAAAAAATCTATAGTTTTTTTCCAGAATTGAAATCTCCGTAGATATGAGTTATACATCGTTGCATGACAATATAGTCATGACAAACCCAAGTTCTAGCAAGAGAAATTCGTCAAAGATCAAAAATGCATCTAGTTCGAAAGACCCAAAACCCCCAAAGAAAAGGGGTAGAAAGCCGACATCTCCGATTGTTCTACCAACACTACCAAAGGGGTGTACATTTTTTTCCATACCCATCGTGATTTTCATATTTTTTAGTTAGTCTGATGATTCTGATTTTTACGTATCGATTATTTTGTATCAAGATTTTGTATTTTTTCGTTAGCCTGATGATTTATTTGTGTCTATTAAGTATCGTTTATTTTTTGTAAGAATTTTGTATTTATTTGTTAGTCTGCTGATTTATTTTTTTAAGTATTGATTTTTTTTGTATTTATGTGCCCCTCATGATAAACTGATTTATGTGTTAATTTTAGGTATTTTACATATATATTAATGTATCATATATACTATTTAGGTATCAGTTTGTTATATATATTTATTTGTATATTTATATGAAGAATAATGAAATTATTTGCTATTTGTATATCTTTTTATGTTGCACACGAAATACAAAGATGTTTAAGTTTGATGTGTTGCTGTTATTTAGTATAAATTTAAATGTAAAATAAGGTATCAACAAATACGGAACACCGTTATGGAAATATGGTATGGACAAAGTCAAGGAAGGATATGTTAGTGATAGCGACGATCCAACAAGGCCAAAGAGCCGGTATACTACACAGGCTGTATTGGTTGATGTAGATTACATAGGTTTCTATTATGTTGAACTTATGTTAATTAATATTTTGTATTACTTCTCTTTTTCGTTCAATCTTTCTAAGTAGTTATTAATTTGAAGAATTTCTTTTGTCAAATATTTGTTTCCAATTATATAAGTTAATTAACAGTAACTATAAATTATTTTTGTAAAAGTAAGATCTACAAAATAAATGATGATATCAAACAAAATTAGTTCACAGTACACCTCATTCTTTATTTACAAAATTATTACACAGAATGATACAAAGTAATTTGTAACGACCTGTTTAGTCGTTTTGAGATGTAGAGCTTATTTCTGGTGATAGATGTCTGGGTCGACGGATCCCACGATGGACCGTCATGGGCACGACAGACTGTCTAGGGGGTCTCGTTTCAAAACACTTAGACTCGGGAAATTTGGGTACTGAGAACAACTCTCTGAACTTCGCAACAGAAGAGCAGCACGGACCGTCGTAGGTACGACGGACCGTCACTGAGTCTTTAGTGTAATTGAGTCTCTGAACTTTGTGACGGAAGCAGCAGGACGGACCGTCGAAGGCACGACGGACCGTCATAGGCTGCGTAACACTGACAGGGTCGGATTTCTGTTAAAAGTTTTTAGGGGGTGTTTTGGACTATTCCTGCTTATGATTATAAAGTTAGTGGTTTAATGTTAATATTTCAATTACATGGGGGTTAAAGGAGATAACCTTGAAATAAATAGTGGGTTACTTTTATATTCTTTTATACTTAATTATATGGTAATTAGGGTAAAAGAAAAGAGTTGGAATAAGGAAAAATATAAAGAACAGAGAGAAGAAGGGAGAACGAACGAGAGAGGGAGAAACGAAGAGGAAAGCAAAGCATTGGAGAAGTAGATTGCTTTATTCACGATCCTTCGGTGGAGGTAGGTTATGGTTTATGCTATTTCATAGTAAACTCTTAATAGCGAATGATATGTGTTGGATAGTATTGTAAAGTCTTCTATATGCTTAATTCTGTGCTTGCATGATGTGATTATGTAATTGTGATGAATTCGCATGATGAGGCTGTTAAATCTTAAACCTTAATCCACTTGTTAATGATGATGCCTTGGTATAAAAGAAGGCTTGATGATCTAAAAGAATGAGATTAGGGGATCGGAGTGTCACGTTCCGACACCAGGATAGTAGAGGATCGGAGTGTCACGTTCTGACACCAGGATACTAGAGGATCGGAGTGTCACGTTCCGACACCAGGATAGTAGAGGATCGGAGTGTCCCCTTCCGACACAAGGATAGTAGAGGATCGGAGTGTCACGTTCCGACACCAGGATAGTAGGGGATCAGAGTGTCACGTTCCGACACCAGGATAGTAGGGGATCAGAGTTTCACGTCCGACACCAGGATAGTAAGATGAATTATATTGAGGGGATCAAAGTGTCACGTTCCGACACAAGGATAGTAAAGCAAATGAATCTTCAATTATGCTAATACACTCAATTCCAAAGAACCTATCTCCCAAATGAGTATGGTGGGGAGGCTTGAGTCCTCATATATGTGCTTGGTGTTGTGGCTAATGGTTATGGTACTTGTTGTTGTCACCTTTAAAGTATCTGGTTGGTTTTATGTTATTATCTGATATACATTGCTTTCTATTTTGAGTTGGCCGATGATACCTACTCAGTACTTGTGCCTTGTACTGACCCTTACTTGTATGTTTCTATTTGTTATTTGTGGAGTGCAGCAAACGTGCCATCGACTTCGACTCGTCCTCAACTCTAGCCAGTCTTCATCACGTCAGATTTCAGGGTGAGCTATTGTTCCTAGCTCGGACTGGATTCTCTCTCATTCATGTCTTGATGTCCTTGAAGTTCGGACATGGACCATCTTTTTACTTAATTTAGCTTCCTAGGCACTCTTAGATTTAGTAATTCCAGGATAGAATGTTCTTGTGGTGATGACTTCCAGATTTTGGGAATAATAAGTATTAAATTTTAGAAGTTATTTATTGGTTATAGTAATGAGTTTTAAGTCTTCTGCGTTATTTTCTGTTTATTATGGTTGAAATATTGGGGTTTAGATTGGTTGGTTCGCTCACATAGGAGGTTAAGTGTGGGTGCCACTCGCGGCTCGTTTTGGGTCGTGACTAACCTGGTATCAGAGCATTCGGTTCGTTGGTCTCATCACACAAGAACGAGTCTAGTAGAGTCTTGAGGAACGGTAGGGGGACGCCTTTACTTTTCTTTGAGAGGTTATAAGACTTTAGGAAAATTCTATTCTTTCTTTCTTTCGTGCTATTACTTGGATCCAATTGGTATCCAGGTCATACAAATTGGTATCTGACCATCTTCACTCTATTTTGCAGATGGTTAGAACTAGAGCAACAACTGCGCCAACACCAACACCGGCAAGACAAGATGCGTCTGAACCAGCCACTGAGGCTGTAGCTCGAAGAGGAGCGGTGGCAAGAGTCCGTGGTAGAGGTCGCGGGAGGACGTCCTCTAGAGGAAGAGTACAAGCACCTGGCCCAGCTAGTACTAGGGCGGTGACTCCTCCACCGACTGAGGAATTATTAAGAGAGGGTGAGGAAGGGGAGAATGAACAAGTGCAGAATGAGGAATTACCACCCCAACCTACCCAGAGATGATTAATCAGGTTCTTGCTTATCTTAGCGGGTTATCTGATCAAGGCCAGACACCTCCATTGTTTTCTGCACCAGGACCTCAGGTTCCGGGAGTATTACATGCAGCTGCTGTGGCTCCCCGCATGGATGCCTCATTGGAAATAGGCACGTTTCCTCGGTTGACTACAGGGCCTATAATGACAAGCGATCAGCATGAAATTTTCACTAATTCTTGAAGTTGAAACCTCCAGTTTTCAAGGGTGGTGAATCTGAGGATGCCTACGATTTTCTGGTTGATTGTCATGAGCTGCTACATAAGATGGGCATAGTGGAACAATTCGGTGTTGAGTTTGTAACCTATCAGTTTCAGGGAAATGCCAAAATGTCAACCAGCACATGCACCACCTATGACTTGGGCATCATTCTCCAGCCTATTTATGGAAATGTATATACCCCGGACTTTGAGGGATAGGAGGAGGGATGAGTTCCTGAGCCTAGAGCAAGGCAGGATGTCGGTTACTGCTTATGAGGCTAAGTTTCGTGCACTATCCAGGTATGCCACCCAACTTTGCTTCAGTCCACAAGAGCGGATTCACCGTTTTGTGAAGGGATTGAGGTCAGATTTGCAGATTCCAGCCTTGCAGGTAGCTACTGCAGCAAAATCCTTTCAGGAGGTGGTATATTTTGTGATAGAAGTGGAGGGAGTGAAGCTAGACGACTTCACTACGACATCGACACCTAAGAAGTTTCGTAAGGGAGGTGAGTTTAGTGGGTCTTACTCCAGAGGGAAGAGTTTAGGAGGGTACCCAGCCCGACCTATTTAGTCCTCACTGCAGACTGTAGCTGGGGGTCCACCGCAGACCGGTCAACACTTCTCTGAGTTTGGAGGTTATCCCCAGACTCCGTCGTTCTCACAGAGACCTATGCGTGAATCCAGAGAGTGTTATGGATGTGGAGAGACCGGACAAATTAGGAGGTTTTGTCCAAAACAGAGCTACATACCCCCAATAGTTAGAGGTAGAGGTGGTCATGGGAGAGGCCGCCATTCTGGAGGACGCGTTGGTCAAGGTTATGGTGGTCAACAAACCAACCGGGGTGGCGGGCATGCCGGAGCGACTGCAGCCCAACATAGTAGGGGCAACAAACAGACAGGTGATAGGGCCCATTGTTATGCTTTCCCTGGGAGGTCTGAAGCGGAGACATCTGATGCTGTTATCACAGGTAATCTTTTGGTTTGTGATTGCACGACTTTTGTATTGTTTGATCCTGGATCCACATTTTCATATGTACCTTCCTCATTTGCTACTGGTTTTGATTTACATTGTGATTTGCTTGACATGCCGATTCGTTTTTCTACTCCGGTGGGTGAGTCTGTGATAGTTGAAAAGATGTATAGGTCTTGTCTTGTAACTTTTGTGGGGAGCAATACTCATGTAGACTTGGTTATCTTTGAAATGGTTGATTTCGATGTAATTCTGGGTATGACTTGGCTTTCTCCAAATTTAGCAATCTTAGATTGTAATGCTAAAACTGTAACGTTGGCAAAGCCTGGGACAGATCCGTTAGTGTGGGAGGGTGACTACACTTCCACTCCAGTTCGTATCATCTCCTTTCTTCGTGCTAAAAGAATGGTTAATAAAGGGTGCCTAGCTTTCTTGGCACACCTCAGGGATGATACTACCCAAGTACCTTCAATTGAGTCGGTTTCGATAGTCCGTGAGTTTCTGGATGTGTTTCCTGCAGACCTTCTTGGTATGCCACCGGATAGAGATATTAATTTCTGTATTGATCTGGAGCCGGGTACTCGCCCCATTTCCATACCCCCTTATAGAATGGCTCCCGCTGAGTTCAGGGAGTTAAAGGCCCAACTTCAAGAGTTGTTAGGCAAAGGCTTTATTAGACCAAGTGCATCCCCTTGGGGTGCTCCTGTTTTATTTATGAAGAAGAAGGATGGAAGTTTTTGGATGTGCATAGACTACAGGCAACTGAATAAGGTAACTATTAAGAATAAGTACCCTCTTCCTCGCATCGATGATTTGTTCGATCAGTTACAAGGTGCATGTACCTTCTCAAAAATCAATTTGAGATCTGGTTATCATCAATTGAATATACGGGCAACAGATGTGCCAAAGACTGCCTTTCGGACCAGGTATGGGCATTATGAGTTCTTAGTAATGTCTTTTGGTCATACAAATGCCCCTGCTGCTTTCATGAGCTTGATGAATGGGATTTTTAAGCCATATCTGGATCTCTTTGTCATTGTATTCATTGATGATATACTGGTATACTCAAAGTGCAGGAAAGAACATGAGGAGCACTTGAGAATTGTATTGGAAATGTTGAGGGAGAAAAAGCTTTATGCCAAATTCTCCAAGTGTGAGTTTTGGCTAGATTCAGTGTCCTTCTTGGGGCATGTGGTTTCTAAGGATGGAGTGATGGTGGATCCTTCTAAGATTGAAGCAGTGAAGAGTTGGGTAAGACCTACTAATGTTACAGAGGTAAGGAGCTTCGTTGGTTTAGCTAGCTACTACCGTCAATTTGTCAAGGGGTTTTCTTCTATTGCTTCCCAATTGACAAACTTGACTAAGCAGAGTGTTCCATTTGTATGGTCCGACGAGTGTGAAGAAAGCTTTCAGAAGCTCAAAACTTTGTTGACTATTGCACCAATTCTCACCCTGCCAGTGGAAGGTAAGAATTTCATTGTTTATTGTGATGCATCCTATTCTGGTTTGGGTACAGTGCTAATGCAAGAGAAGAATGTAATTGCTTATGCTTCGAAGCAATTAAAGGTGCATGAATGTAATTATCCGACCCACGATTTGGAGTTGGTTGCGGTAGTGTTTGCATTAAAGCAATGGAGACATTATCTATATGGGGTTAAGTATGAAGTCTATACGGATCATCGTAGTCTACAGTATGTCTTTACTCAGAGAGATTTGAATCTGAGACAGAGGAGATGGATGGAACTATTGAAGGACTACGATATCACTATTTTGTATCACCCAGGAAAAGCTAACGTTGTGGCAGATGCTTTATGTAGAAAGGCAGGAAGCATGGGAAGTCTAGGTCATTTGTAGGTTTCTAAACGCCCATTGGCTAGAGAGGTTCAGGCTCTGGATAATGACTTTATGAGGCTGGAAGTACTAGAGAAGGGAGGATTTTTGGCCTGTGTGGAGGCAAGATCTTCCTTTCTTGAAAAGATTAAGGGAAAGCAGTTTACTGATGAGAAACTGATTCGGATTCGAGATAAGGTATTGCGAGGAGAGGCTAAAGAAGTGAAAATCGATAAGAATGGCGTTTGGAGAATTAAGGGAAGGGTATGTGTATCCCGCGTCGATGATTTGATTCTCACTATTCTTACAGAGGCTCATAGTTCAAAGTATTCTATACATCGTGGTGCAACCAAGATGTATCGTGACTTAAAGAAACATTTTTGGTGGAGTAGGATGAAGCGTGACATTGTTGATTTTGTTGCTCAATGCCCGAATTGTCAGCAGGTAAAGTATAAACACCAGAGGCGTGGAGGGAAACTCCAGAGAATGCCCATTCCTGAATGGAAGTGGGAGAGAATTGCAATGGACTTCGTGGTAGGTCTTCGAAAGACAATGGGTAAGTAAGACTCCATTTGGGTAATTGTTGATAGGTTAACTAAGTCTTCTCATTTCATCCCGGTTAAGGTGACTTACAATGCAGAGAAGTTAGCCAGGCTCTATATCTCAGAAGTTGTTCGGTTGCATGGAGTTCCACTTTCCATCATATCAGATAGAGGTACACAATTTACTTCTAAGTTTTGGAGAACATTGCATGCCGAGTTAGGTACTAGGTTGGATCTTAGTACTGCATTTTACCCTCAGACCGATGGTCAGTCTGAGCAAACGATTTAGGTTTTGGAGGATATGTTTCGTGCATGTCTGATAGAGTATGGTGGTCATTGGGATAATTTCTTACCCTTAGCATAATTCTCATACAACAATAGCTATCATTCATGTATTGATATGGCCCCATTTGAGGCACTGTATGGGAGAAGATGTAGGTCTCCCACGGGGTGGTTTGACGCATTTGAGGTTAGACCTTGGGGTACTGACCTTCTGAGGGAATCGTTTGATAAAGTGAAATGCATTCAAGAAAAGCTTTTTGCGGCTCAAAGTAGACAGAAGGAATATGCAGATCGAAAGGTTAGAAACTAGGAGTTTATGGAGGGTGAGCAAGTTTTGCTGAAGGTTTCGCCCATGAAAGGGGTGATGCAGTTTGGTAAGCGAGGTAAGCTTAGTCCGAGGTATATTGGTCCATTTGAAGTTCTGAAGCGCGTGGGGGAGGTAGCTTATGAATTAGCCTTGCCCCCAGGGCTATCAGGAGTGCACCCGGTATTTCATGTTTCTATGTTGAAAAGATACCATGGGGATGGAAACTACATCATTCGTTGGGATTCAGTTCTTCTTGATGAAAATTTGTCTTATGAGGAGGAGCCTGTTGCCATTTTAGATAGAGAAGTCCGCAAGTTGAGATCAAGGGAGATTGCATCCATCAAGATTCAATAGAAAAATCGGCCAGTTGAAGAGTCCACATGGGAGAAGGAGGCTGATATGCAAGAAAGATATCCACACCTTTTCACAGATTCAATTATTCTTTCTCGCCCTTGTTTTTCTTCCTGTGATCGTTCGAGGACGAACGATGGGTAAATTGGTATCTATTGTAACGACCTGTTTAGTCGTTTTGAGCATTAGAGCTTATTTCTGGTGATAGCTGTCAGGGTCGATGGTTCCCACGACGGACCGTCATGGGCACGACGGACCGTCGAGGGGGTCTCGTTCCAAAACACTTAGACTCGGGAAATTTGGGTACTGAGAACAACTCTCTGAACTTCGCAACGGAAGAGAAGCACGGACCGTCGTAGGTACGACGGACCGTCACCGAGTCTTTAATGTAATTGAGTCTCTGAACTTTGTGACAGAAGCAGCCGGACGGATTGTCGCAGGCACGACGGACCGTCACAGGCTGCGTAACCCTGACTGGGTCGAATTTCTGTTAAAAGTTTTTAAGGGGTGTTTTGGATTATTTCTGCTTATGATTATAAAGTTAGTGGTTTAATATTAATATTTCAATTACTTAGGGGTTAAAGGAGATTACCTTGAAATAAATAGTGGGTTACTTTTATCATCTTTTATACTTAATTATATGGTAATTAGGGTAAAAGAAAAGAGTTGGAAAAAGAAAAAGAGAAAGAACAGAGGGAAGTGGGGAGAACGAACCAGAGAGGGAGAAACGAAGAGTAAAGCAAAGCATTGGAGAAGTAGATTGCTTGATTCACGATCCTTCGGTGGAGGTAGGTTATGGTTTATGCTATTTCATAGTAAACTCTGAATAGCGAATGATATGTGTTGGGTAGTATTGTAAAGTCTCCTATATGCTTAATTGTGTGCTTGAATGATGTGACTATGTAATTGTGATGAATTAGCATGATGAGGCTGTTGAATCTTAAACCTTAATCCACTTGTTAATGATGATGCCTTGGTACAAAAGAAGGCTTGATGATCTAAAAGAATGAGATTAGGGGATCGGAGTGTCACGTTCCGACACCAGGATAGTAGAGGATCGAAGTATCACGTTTCGACACCAGGATAGTAGATGATCGGAGTGTCACGTTCCGACACCAGGATAGTAGAGGATCGAAGTGTCACGTTCCGACACCAGGATAGTAGAGGATCGGAGTGTCACGTTCCGACACCAGGATAGTAGAGGATCGGAGTGTCACGTTCCGACACCAGGATAGTAGGGGATCGGAGTGTCACATTCCGACACCAGGATAGTAGGGGATCGGAGTGTCACGTTCCGACACCAGGATAGTAAGATGAATGATATTGAGGGGATCGGAGTGTCACGTTCCGACACCAGGATAGTAAAGCGAATGAATCTAGAATTATGCTAATATACTTAATTCCAAAGAACCTATCTCCCAAATGAGTATGGTGTGGAGGCTTGAGTCCTCATATATGTGCTTGGTGTTGTGGCTAATGGTTATGGTACTTGTTGTTGTCACCTTTAAAGTATCTGGTTGGTTTTATGTTATTATCTGATATATATTGCTTTCTATTTTGAGTTGGCCGATGATACCTACTCAGTACTTGTGCCTTGTACTGACCCCTACTTGTATGTTTCTCTTTGTTATTTGTGGAGTGCAGCAAACGTGTCATCGACTTCGACTCGTCCTAAACTCTAGCCAGTCTTCATCACGTCAGATTTCAGGGTGAGCTATTGTTCCTAGCTCGGACTGGATTCTCTCTCATTCATGTCTTGATGTCCTTGAAGTTCGGACATGGACCATCTGTTTACTTAATTTATCTTCCTAGACACTCTTAGATTTAGTAATCCAGGATAGAATGTTCTTGTGGTGATGACTTCCAGTTTTTGGGAATAATAAGTATTAAATTTTAGAAGTTATTTATTGGTTATAGTAATGAGTTTTAAGTCTTCCGCTTTATTTTCTGTTTATTATGGTAGAAATATTGGTGTTTAGATTGGTTGGTTCGCTCACATAGGAGGTTAAGTGTGGGTGCCACCCGCGGCTCGTTTTGGGTCGTGACATAATTTAATTAAAATGTCATTATTTTTCAGTAAATCTCAAGGTATGATACTATATGATAATCAGATACAAATTTTTCATAGAATTATTAAGCATATGATACATATTTTTGTATCAAAAAATAAAATTAGTCTATCTTTAACAATTAATACAAATTAATGTAATCAATATATTTAGTATCGTTCAGCACACACACACACACACACACACACACACACACACCCACACACCCACACACCCACACCCCCCCACACAAACACCCACACACCCCCACACCCCCCCCTCCCCCCCCCCCACACACACAGAGGATACGTTCCGAATCCAACCTCAAGTTTCTTAATTTGTATGTACAATTTAAAACCCATATCAGTTCGAATACACAATGGAGACGAATTACCTTCAACAACATATCTAATATCAATATTTTTTTTCGATTTATCAATACCCAGCTCATGCCGTAAATTACTGAAATAAGATTCATGAATGAAATATTTTCCCCAACCACTATCCAATCACTTTTGTATTGCTCATATATAACAGCACTTTCCCGTATTTCAGAATGTCGCAACAAGATCGAAGTATTCATTTTTGAATCTTCACAAATTGCGTTCTTGATTTTTTTTAAAAATATCGACTTTTTTTTTTGATTCACAATGTGAAGTTTTAAATATTTGAAATTCAATAATGAGATAAATTAGTACATGATGTTTATGCAGATTAGATGCTTAATTTGTTAAACGTCAACGTGAATTGTGGAATAATTCTTATCCTTTTTATTGCACCGTAACTATTAAAAACTAGCAAATAATTAAAGTATACGCCCACTATAATTTAAGTATCGTTATCTTATTATAAGTATCTGCATTACTCTAAAAAAGAGATTTTTGGTAAATATGGATACAATAGGGATACAATGTAATTTGTCCCTTAGAGTATGTGATTTGCCTAATTTTTACTTAATTATACAATAATTGTTTCACCCTTAAATACTATTAAAATTACCAAAATCCCATTGTTTATTAGATATTTTTGGTTTAATGAAAATTTCACACTGTTAAAAAAAATCTATAAAAAATGTGCGTCCAAATTAAATGTCATATCATTATTAGGATACACATGTCATTAAAGAAAATATATTTGATTGTATTGTTATTATAAATCTATTACCACTTTTTTTATGCTCTATTTGTTTCATTTTATGTGATACAAGTAATTTTAGGAAAATCAATGAAATTTCTTATATGGTTCTCACATATTTTTAGTTGTCATTTTACTGTGATTCATAATACTTCTTAGTTTTTACGTTATTTTCAAATAATATATCTAACTGTTTTTTTGTTTCGATAAAAATAAGGGAGTCAACCAAATTTCATTATGTTTTTTAAATATGTTTTTATAAAAATATCTTAAACTGTTACATTGCGTTTTAAGCTTCTTTTTTATGTAATTTTTAAATATGTAACAAATTAGATATTAATACGAAGAGTTAAAGTTTTCAAATCATTATATTTCATTTTTAATATACGACTCCCTCCTTTTAAATTTATATGAACTTATTTTTTAATTTAATTTTAAAAAAATAATTTCTGAATTTTAATTTTTTTATATATCAAATTTAAAGTCAAAAAATTAAAAATATTTCAATAAACAAATTTTAATATACATTTAAATTTTAGTTTTAATTGTCACTGATTTTACCAATATTATGCTTGATATATAATTATTAAGAATTAAGCATAATCATAATTTATTTACTTTTATATAATAAATAGATATCATAATAACTAATAAAAAATGAAGAAATAATAAAAATGAGGTAATAACTAATAAGAATAATTAAAGATATTTCTAGAACTATTTGATTTTCTTGTTATCATTCTTCATAGATTTTCGTTTGCATGAAGTTACATGTTTACCTTTGATCATTATTCACTTCATATATATAATTTTTTTTAGAATTACTTATTCTTAAAAGATTTTTGTTAGTATGAAATTAAATTGTTAATGTTGGTCGTCTTTAATATAAATATATAATTCTATTCATTTTTATTTGTAAAGTTACTTTTAACATTTTTTTCTTTAATTCCAATCTAATTTATATTATTAATTATATCACACTTATTTATTGTCAAGTATATTAATTAGAACCAAAATAAAGATGACAATAATTAATTCATGATAAATTTTTATATAAAAAGTAATATTTTTAAATAAGCATAATGAATTGAAAAAAATATTAAGAATTAAATTAAAGTAATAGTAAAATAGAGTAATAATAAAGTAGATATCACAATAACTCACAAAAGAAAAAAAGTGAAGTAATAACAAAATAAGTTAATGGTAATAATAATAACTTGAGATGTTTCTAGAACTATTCAATTTTCTTGTTATCATTATTGGTAGATTCTTGTAAGTGTGAAATTACATTTTTGCCCTTGATCATTATTCACTTCATATATAAAAAAATATTTCTAAAATTATGTATTATTTTTCTTAATAGATTTTTATTTGCATGAAATTACATTTATGCCCTTGGTCATCCTTCACTTTACTCTTCTATATAATAGAAAAATAAAAATATATATATTTCTTACATTCATGACTCAAAAAGTCATAATTATATATCTATTTATGGAATTTAACCTATGGCTCAAAATCTCATAATATTATTTCCATTCATGACATTTAATTTATAATGTAAATTGCGTAGACAATATATAAATAGCAAGCCTTACTAATGTTGGAAATCTCATTTTTCCAACAACTTACCCCAAACCAAATATTTTGTAAAAGACAAACTTAATAAATCACAATTCTTATCTTGTGTTTACATTTTAAACTCTATATAAGTTCCCCTTTAATTTTTGTAATATCATATTTAATGTACTGATCAAAAAGTCAATTTATTTTCTACAGAGATCACTTACTATGAACATATAACATTTCTCTATACTCATCAATCGAAAGGTGTGTAAAAATATCTTTTATATATCTCTTTTTATCTTTGTCTTAGTTATTTCTTATATAAATTGATTGGTAAACAATTATATTAAGACTTTTTCTTTTTGTGTTTTTTTTTGTTAATTTTTTTTATTGAACAAAAATTTAGCAAAGAAAAATGACAGATTCTGGGAAAAAACAAGTTGGAGAATCATCAACCACCCCAAAAAGACAAAGACATTGCCACAAGTATGATGTGGAGAAAACTCAACAACTTGAAGTGTAAGAACAATTTTATTTACAAAACGACAAATAGAAAATTTAACCTCCATGTATGTTCAAGTTTATAAGTTTCGTTTGCTTAAAGATACGATGTTATTTTCTTAAGGGATATGAGTGATTGAATAAAAATTCATTACCGGTATGATAATTTATTTTTTACTTTTTTTGCATTGATATATATTGATTTTATGTTTTCATTTTTTTCTTTAATAATCTCATTCATATTTAGTAAAAGATCTATATTTTGATTTTGCTATTAAATTGTTTTTGACTGAATTGCTAAAATGATTCAAACATAGTTTTTTTTGGATGATTGATCTACTGTGTACATACAAAAATGAGTTTGTTTTTTCTTGATTATTCATTAAAATGTTTACCATAAAGAGATGAGTTTCTTTAATTTTAATGTCTTAATGTTTTTTGCCAACACATACAGAAAAAAAAAACAATTATTTTCGGATTGATATGATACCTTTTTGAGGCTCAACTAATTTAAATTTACATCAATATATCTTAATTTGGAGTCTTAATACTTCAGATTTGCAGAGAAAAAATTACTTTAGGTCAAACTAATCAGTATTTGAATTGGAAAGTCCCACTTTAGGACCCAATTAAGTCATATTTTGTATGAAAAAGTCTCATGTTGGGGGTGGGGGGTGGGGACAAGTTTCAAGCAAATACGAGGCCTCTCTTAATAAAGATAAATACATAGTTATTACTCCTCAATACCTAGATCAGTATGTAATGCCTACTAATCTAAATTCCATTGGGAATTAGGTTCATTTTAATTGTAAAATCTTCTCTACCGAGGACAACTTTAATTCTGCCACTAGAATCAGAGATCCTAATTAATGATAGAACTTGCTTACCAATTAACCGTATATTTTATTATATAAAAAAGGTTTTTATTAATCTTTTCATTTTTAGCTTTATATTTTTTTAAAAATATTAAGTTAATAATATATTTTCTTGTGAATATTTGAATGAAGTTTTTTCGAGGAATGTCAACCTCCAAGCGAGGACCAGCAAAACCAATTGGGCAGAAAAGTTGGGCTTAACTCTAAACAGATTATGGCTTCGTTTCAAAACAAAATATCGCAAACAAAGGTAATTCTAATTAATTAGTCTTTTTATTGATTAATTATACTTAATTGATTTCTATTTTTTTATTTATTATTATTATTATTGTTGTTGTTGTTGTTGTAGTTATTTACTTCCAATGAAGAGTTATTATGTATTTTTTAAATAATTGATTAAAAAAAATTAAAAAAAATGAGTAGATAAAAGTAGAGACGACTCCATGGCAAGACTATTGAATCACTTTGGTTAGGCCCCAAATTGCTTCTCTAAATTTTGTTAAAGTTTTTGGATGTGTAATTAAATACAACAATTTGTTACTATACTAGTTATTAGTTCGTTTACTTCCTCACCTTTTTAATTTTGTTTCCCTCTTTATACAACTAAATCTATTATTGATGTATTTTACTTTTATTTTTCTGAATCAGTTATTTATTTGTCTTATTGAATTTATCAATAGATTTGAAATAAGTTATTTGCCTCAGTAATATATAAATTTGATTAAAAAAGTTAAAAGTATTTTTATTCAGTCTTCAATTCAATTGGTAACTCATTAAAAAAAGTGATAAAATCATCTTTAATTATTCAAAATTGATAAAGTCCTTTAACATTTTCCAAAACTTATCAAGAAAATTACTAAATGGTCATCATGTTGTATTTCTATTGGAGTTTGAGAATTTAGTTAAAGAAAAACATATCTTACAACTAGAAACTAATGTTTTTTTTTTTTGGGTCATCATTATGAATGAAAGTGATCTTAAAATATTAAATGGGTGGGTTGAACTAGTTTGAGACTAGTAAAAGTGGGATGAATAAATAAATGAGAGCATTATAGATTATTTGGGATGAGTTGAACTTAAAATGGACCACTACCCAATCTCCCAACTTTAACCAAAAAACTCCTTTTCTTAGTTTATTTTCTTGTTATTTTTTTAATTATCGTATAAACTATATTTTTTCTTCTTTATGGCTACATTTAACATCTCAAGTTTTAGTAAAATCTACAAATATTATATCTTTTCCGAATCTCACTTTGTGTGATTTTATTAGATATATATCAACCAACTTCTAAACCTGCTACCTTCAGTTGCACCCCAATTGATCCTTATGAAAATATGGGTAGCCAAATCTTTAAAAATTTGAATGTGGTGGATAGATAATATTTTTGTGAGCTAATTTTTTTGACCCATGTAGAAATAATCCATCTGTAACGACCTGTTTAGTCGTTTTGAGCTGTAGAGTTTATTTCTGGTAATAACTGTCTGAGTCGACGGATCCCACGACGGACCGTCGAGGGGGTCTCGTTCCAAAACACTTAGATTCTAAAAATTTGGGTACTGAGAACAACTCTCTGAACTTCGCGACGACATGGCAGGACGGACCGTCGTGGGCACAACGGACCGTCAAAACCCTTTAGTGAAATTTAGTCTCTGAACTTTGTGACGGAAGCAGCAGGACGGACCGTCGCAGGCACGACGGGCCCTCACAGGCTGCGTAACCCTGACTCGGTCGGATTTTTGTTAAATGTTTTAAGGGGCGTTTTAGACTATTCCTGCTTATAATTATAAAGTTAGTGGTTTAATGTTAATAATTCAATTACTTGGGGGTTAAAGAAGATAACCTTGGAATAAATAGTGGGTTACTTTTACCATCTTTTATACTTAATTATATGGTAATTAGGGTAAGAAAAAGAGTTGAATAAGGAAAAAAAAGAAAGAGAGGGAGAACGATCGAGAGAAGAGAGAAACGAAGAGGAAAGCAAAGGTTTTGGGGGATAGCTTGCTTGATCGCGAATTCTTCGGTGGAGGTAGGTTAACCATGCTATTCCGTAGTAAACTCTATATAGCGATTGATATGTATTGGGTAATTTTGTAAAGTCTTCTATATGCTTAATTGTGTTCTTGCATGATGTGAATTATGTAATTGTGATGAATTAGCATGATGAGGCTGTTGAATATTAAACCTTAAAACCTCTTTGTTAATGATGATGCATTGGTATAAAAGACGGCTTGATGAACTAAAAGAATGAGGTTAATGGATCGGGTGTCACGTTCTGGCACCAAGATAGTAATAGTGGATCGAATGTCACATTCCGACACCAGGATAGTATTAATGGATCGGGTGTCCGTTCCGACACCAGGATAGTATTAATGGATCGGGTGTCACGTTCCGGCACCAGGATAGTAATAGTGGAGCGGGTGTCACGTTCCGACACCAGGATAGTATTAATGGATCGGGTGTCACGTTCCGGCACCAGGATAGTAATAGTGGATCGGGTGTCACGTTCCGACACCAGGATAGTACTAATGGATCGGGTGTCACGTTCCGGCACCAGGATAGTAATAGTGGATTGGGTGTCACGTTCCGACACCAGGATAATAGTAGTGGATCGGGTGTCACGTTCCGACACCAGGATAGTAAAGAGAATGAATCTTGAATTATGCTAATATACTCAGATTTAATGAACCTATTTCCCAAATGAGTATGGTGTGGAGGCTTGATTCCTCATAGATGTGCTTGGGTTGTGCCCAATGGTTATGGTTCTTGTTGTTGTCACCTGTTAAGTGTTATGGTTGATTTTATGTTATTATCTGATATATATTGCTTTCTATTTTGAGTTGGCCGATGATACCTACTCAGTACTTGTGTTTGTACTTACCCCTACTTGTATGTTTTTCCTTTTGTTATTTGTGGAGTGCGGCAAACGTACCGTCGTCTTCAACTTAACCGAAACTATAGCCAGTCTTCATCACGTCAGATTTCAGGGTGAGCTATTGTTCCTAGCTCGGACTGGATTCTCTCTCATTCATGTGTTGATGTCCTTGAAGTACGGACATGGACCATCTGTTTTCTTATTTTAGTTTCCTAGACACTCTTAGATTTAGTAATTTGAGGATAGAATGTTCTTGTGGTGATGACTTCCAGATTTTGGGGATAGTAATTGATAAAATTTTAAAAGTTATTAATTGATTTCGTTAATGAGTTTTAAGTCTTCCGCATTATTTTCTATTTATTATGATTGAATTGTTGGGGTTTAGATTTGTTGGTTTGCTCACATAGGAGGTTAAGTGTGGGTGCCACTCGCAGCTCGTTTTGGGTCGTGACAAACTTTGTATCAGAGCATTAGGTTCGTTGCTCTCATCACACAAGAACGAGTCTAGTAGAGTCATGAGGAACGGTAGGGGGACGCCTTTACTTTTCTTTGAGAGGCTATAGGACTTTAGGAAAATTCCATTCTTTCTTTCTTTCGTGCTATTACTTGGATCCAATTGGTATCTAGGTGAGACAAATTGGTATCTGACCATCTTCACTCTATTTCGCAGATGGTTAGAACTAGACCAACAACTGCGCCAACACCAACACCGGCAAGACAAAATGCGTCTGAGCCAGCCACTGGGGCTGTAGCTCAAAGAGGAGCAGTGGCAAGAGGCCGTGGTAGAGGTCGCGGGAGGACGTCCTCTAGAGGAAGGGGACAAGCACCTGGCCCATCTGGTACTAGGGCGGTGACTCCTCCACCGATTGAGGAAGTATTAAGAAAGGGTAAGGAAGGGGGAAATGAACAAGTGCAGAACGAGGAATTACCACCCCAACCTACCTCAGAGATGATTAATCAGGTCCTTGCTTATCTTAGCGGGTTATCGATAAGGGCCAGACACCTCCAATATTTTCAGCACCAGCACCTCAGGTTCCAGAAGTACAACATGCAATTGCTGGGGCTCCCCGCATGGATGCCTCATTGGAAATAGGCACGTTTCCTCGATTGACTACATGTTCTATAATGACAAGTGATCAGCATGAACTTTTCAGTAAGTTCTTGAAGTTGAAACCTCCAGTTTTCAAGGGTGCTGAATCTGAGGATGCCTATGACTTTCTGGTTGATTGTCATGAGCTACTACACAAGATGGGCATAGTAGAACGATTTGGCGTCGAGTTTGTAACTTTTCTGGGGAGCAATACTCATGTAGACTTGGTTATCTTAGAAATGGTTGACTTCGATGTAATTCTGGATATGACTTGGCTTTCTCCAAATTTTGCAATCTTAGATTGTAATGCTAAAACTGTAACGTTGGCCAAGCCTGGGACAGATCTGTTTGTGTGGGAGGGTGACTACACTTCCACTCCATTTCGCATTATCTCTTTCCTCCGTGCTAAGAGAATGGTTAATAAGGGTTGTGTAGCTTTCTTGGCACACCTCAGGGATGATACTACCCAAGTACCTTCTATTGAGTCCGTTTCGATAGTCCGTGAGTTTATAGATGTGTTTCCTGCAGACCTTCCTGGTATGCCACCGGATAGAGATATTAATTTCTTTATTGATCTGGAGCCGGGTACTCGCCCCATTTCCATACCTCTTATAGAATGGCTCCCGCTGAGTTAAGAGAGTTAAAGGCCCAACTTCAAGAGTTGTTAAGCAAAGGCTTTATTAGAACAAGTGCATCCCCTTGGGGTGCTCTTGTTTTGTTTGTGAAGAAGAAGGATGGAAGTTTTCGGATGTGCATAGACTACAGACAACTGAAAAAGGTAACTATTAAGAACAAGTATCCTCTTCCTCGCATCAATGATTTGTTCGATCAGTTACAAGGTGCTTGTACCTTCTCAAAAATCAACTTTGAGATCTGGTTATCATCAATTGAAAATATGGGCAATAGATGTGCCAAAGACTACTTTTCGGACCAGGTATGGACATTATGAGTTCTTAGTAATGTCTTTTGGGCTTATTAATGCCCCTGCTGCTTTCATGAGTTTGATGAACGGGATTTTTAAGCCATCTCTGGACCACTTTGTCATCGTATTCATTGACGATATACTGGTATACTCAAAGAGCAAGAAAGAACATGAGGAACACTTGAGAATTGTATTGGAAATGTTGAGGGAGAAAAAGCTTTATGCCAAATTCTCCAAGTGTGAGTTTTGGCTAGATTCAGTGTCCTTTTTGGGGCATGTGGTTTCTAAGGATGGAGTGATGGTGGATCCTTCTAAGATCGAAGAACTGAAGAATTTGGTAAGACCTACTAATGTTACAGAGGTAAGGAATTTTGTTGGTTTAGCTAGCTACTACCGTCGATTTGTCAAGGGATTTTCTTCTGTTGCTTCCCAACTGAAAAAACTTGACTAAGCAGAATGTTCCATTTGTATGGTCGGACGAGTGTGAAGAAAGCTTTCAGAAGCTCAAGACTTTGTTGACTACTGCACTAATTCTTACCTTGCCCGTAGAGGGCCGCGACTAATTTGTTTCGAAAAAAGAAGTATTTTAAAACATTTAATGGAAATTGATCCTTGATAATAATATTAGCAAACATGATAGTGTTTTGATGATATTTGAGTGTAAACAATGAAGTTCTTACCCTCTACGGGCAAGGTGAGAATGGGTGCGGTAGTCAACAAAGTCTTGAGCTTCTGAAAGCTTTCTTCACACTCGTCCGACCATACAAATGGAACATTCTGCTTAGTCAAGTTAGTCAATTGGGAAGCAATGGAAGAGAATCCCTTGACAAATCGGTGGTAGTAGCTAGCTAACCCAACAAAGCTCCTTATTTCTGACACATTTGTAGGTCTTACCCAATTCTTCACTGTCTCAATCTTAGAAGGATCCATCATCACTCCATCCTTAGAAACCACGTGCCCCAAGAAGGACACTGCATCTAGCCAAAACTCACACTTAGAGAACTTGGCATAAAGCTTTTTCTCCCTCAACATTTCCAATACCATTCTCAAATGCTCTTCATGTTCCTTCTTGCTCTTTGAGTATACCAATATATCATCAATAAATACGATCACAAATAGATCCAGATATGGTTTAAAAATCCCGTTCATCAAGCTCATGAACGCAGCAGGGGCATTCGTAAGACCAAAAGACATCACTACAAATTCGTAATGCCCATACCTGGTTCTAAAAGCAGTTTTTGGCACATCCGTTGCCCGTATTTTCAATTGATGGTAACCGGATCTCAAGTCAATCTTAGAGAAGACACAAGCACCTTGTAACTGATCGAACAAGTCATCAATGCGAGGAAGAGGATACTTGTTCTTTATGGTTACCTTGTTCAACTGCCGGTAGTCTATGCACATCCGAAAACTCCCATCCTTCTTCTTTACAAACAAAACCGGAGCACCCCAAGGAGATGCACTTGGTCTAATGAAGCCTTTGCTCAACAACTCTTGAAGTTGGGCTTTTAACTCTCTTAACTCCGCGGGAGCCATTCTATAAGGGGGTATAGAAATGGGGCGAGTACCCGGTTCAAGATCAATACAGAAGTCAATGTCCCTATCTGGTGGCATACCAGGAAGATCTGCAGGGAACACATCCAGAAACTCACGGACCACCGAAACCGACTCAATCGAAGGCACTTGGGTAGTGTCATCCTTGAGATGTGCCAAGAAAGCTAAACACCCTTTACTAACCATTTTCTTAGCACGAAGAAAGGAGATGATACGCACCGGATTGGAAGTGTAGTCACCCTCCCACACTAACGGATCTGTCCCAGGCTTGGCTAACGTCACTGTTTTAGCATTACAATCCAAGATCGCAAATTGCGTAGAAAGCCAAGTCATACCCAGAATTACATCAAAATCAACCATTTCTAAGATAACCAAATCTACATAAGTGTTGCTCCCCACAAAGTTCACCAAACAAGACCTATATACCTTTTCAACTACCACAGACTCACCCACCGGAGTAGAAACACGAATAGGCATGTCAAGTAATTCACAACGTAAATTTAGACCATTAGCAAATGAGGAAGATACATAAGAAAATGTGGATCCAGGATCAAACAATACAGAAGCCATGCAATCACAAATCAAAAGATTACCTGTGATGACAGCATCTGATGTCTCCGCTTCTGATCTCCCAGGAAAAGCGTAGCAATGGATTTCGTGGTTGGTCTTCCAAGGACATTGGGAAAGTTTGATTCTATTTGGGTAATTGTTGATAGGTTAACTAAGTCTGCTCACTTCATTCCGGTCAAGGTGACTTACAATGCAGAGAAGTTAGCCAAACTTTACATCTCGGAAGTGGTGCGATTGCATGGGGTTCCACTCTCCATTATATCAGATAGAGGTACGCAGTTTACTTCTAAGTTTTGGAAAACATTGCATGCAGAATTGGGTACTAGGTTGGACCTTAGTACTGCGTTTCCTCAGACCGATGGTCAGTCTGAGCGAACGATTCAAGTGTTGGAGGATATGCTTCGTGCATGTGTGATAGAGTTTGGTGGCCATTGGGATAGCTTTTTGCCCTTAGCGGAGTTTTCATACAATAATAGCTATCACTCAAGTATTGATATGGCCCCATTTGAAGCATTGTATGAGAGGAGATGTAGGTCTCCCATTGATTGGTTTGATGCATTCGAGGTGAGACCTTGGGGTGCTGACCTTTTGAGGGATTCGATAGAGAAAGTGAAGTCTATTCAAGAAAAGTTTCTAGCGGCGCAAAGTAGACAAAAGGAATATGCAGATCGAAAGGTTAGAGACTTAGAGTTCATGGAGGGTGAACAAGTCTTGTTGAAAGTTTCACCAATGAAAGGGGTGATGCGGTTTGGTAAAAGAGGTAAACTAAGCCCAAGGTATATTGGTCCCTTCGAAGTACTTAAACGAGTAGGGGAGGTGGCTTATGAGTTAGCCTTGCCTCCAGGGCTCTCCGGAGTACATCCGGTATTCCATGTGTCTATGTTGAAAAGATATCATGGGGATGGAAACTACATTATCCGTTGGGATTCAGTTTTACTTGACGAGAATTTGTCTTATGAGGAGGAACCTGTTGCCATTCTAGATAGGGAAATTCGCAAGTTGAGATCAAGGGAGATTGCATCCATCAAGGTGCAATGGAAGAATCGGCCGGTTGAAGAAGCCACTTGGGAGAAGGAGGCAGATATGACAGAAAGATACCCACATGTGTTTACAGATTCAGGTACTCCTTTTCGCCCTTGTTTTCCTTCTTGTGATCGTTCGGGGACGAACGATGGGTAAATTGGTATCTATTGTAACGACCTGTTTAGTCGTTTTGAGCAGCAGATTTTATTCTGGAAAAACAGGCTGAGGCAACGGACCCCACGACGAACCGTCATGGGCACGACGGACCGTCGCAGGGTCTCGTTTCAAAACACTTAGAAAATCTGAGATTGGGTACTGAAAATCGACTCTCTGAACTTCGTAACGGAATGGCAGGACGGACCGTCACAGGTGTGACGGACCGTCACAGACCCTTGGTGGAAATTTGGGTCTCTGAACTATGCGACGGACAGCAGGACGGACCGTCGCAGGCGCGACGGCCCGTCACAGGCGCGACGGCCCGTCACAGGCTACGCAATCCCAGTTCGGGTCGGATTTCTTTATACGTTTTAAGGGACGTTTTTGACTATTCCTACTTTAATTATAAAGTTAGTGGGTTAATGTTAATAAGTCTAATTACTTGGGGGTTAAAAGAGGTAACCTTAAGTTAATTAGTGGGTTATTATTGCCATCTTTTATTCATAATTATATACTAATTAGGGTAAAAGAAAGAGGGTTTGAATAAGAAAAATAAGAAAGAACAAAGAGAGACAGAAAAAGAAAGAGAACGAGTAGAGAGAGAGAGAAACGAAGAGGATAGCAAGGATTCTGAGAAGATAGCTTGTTGATCGCAATTCTTCGGTGGAGGTAGGTTATGGTTATTTTTATGCTATTCGTAGTAAACTCTTAATAGCGAATGATATGTATTGGTAGTATTGTAAACTCTTCTATATGCTTAATTGTATCCTTGCATGAATGTGATTATGAAATTGTGATATAATAAGCGTGATGAAGCTATTGAATCCTGAATCTTGAAAAGAAACCCCAATCTACTTTGTTAATGATAATGCCTTGGTATAAAAGAAGGCTTGATGAACGAAAGTAGTGAGATTAGGGGATCGGGTGTCATGTTCCGACACCAGGATAGTATATGGATCGGGTGTCACGTTCCGACACCAGGATAGTATATGGATCGGGTTCCACGTTCCGGTACCAGGATAGAATATGGATCGGGTGTCACGTTCCGACACCAGGATAGAATGAGGATCGGAGTGTCACGTTCCGAAACCAGGATTGTATATGAGGAGCGGAGTGTCACGTACCGACACGAGGGGAATAAAGATAATGAATCTTGAAAGATGATAATATGTTCAAATCTAATGAACCTAAATTCCCAAATGAGTATGATGAGGAGGCGTGAGTCCTCATTGATGTGCTTGGTGTTGTAACCAAGGGTTATGGTAACTGTAAATGCTGCATGCTAAGGTTATTAGTTGATTTTATGATATTGCTTAATATATACTGTTTTCTATTTTGAGTTGGCCGATGATATCTACTCAGTGCCCGTATTTTGTACTGACCCCTACTTTTATGTTTTCTTCTTGTTTATTTGTGGAGTGCAGCAAACGTGCCGTTGTCTTCGACTCAACAGTAATTCAAGCCAGTCTTACTACATCGGAAATTCAGGGTGAGCTAATGCTTCTAGCTTGGACTGGATCTTCTTCTTCAAGTCTTGATGCCTTGAACTTCCGGCATGGACTAGCTTCTTATGTATTTTTAGCTTTTATAATACTCTTAGTTTAGTCATTTGATCATAGATGTTCTTGTGGTGATGACTTCCAGATTTTGGGGATAATAATAGTTATTGATTTTATTAATGAGTTAAGTCTTCCGCATTACTTTCTGTTGATATTATATTGAAATGTTAAGGTTTAGATTGGTTGGTTCGCTCACATAGGAGGGTAAAATGTGGGTACCAGTCGCGGCCCTATTTGGGTCGTGACCCGAACGATCAGAAGAAGGAAAACAAGGGCGAAAAGGAGTACCTGAATCTGTAAACAGAAGTGGGTATCTTTCTCGCATATCTGCCTCCTTCTCCCAAGTGGCTTCTTCAACCGGCCGATTCTTCCATTGCACCTTGATGGATGCAATCTCCCTTGATCTCAACTTGCGAATTTCCCTATCTAGAATGGCAACAGGTTCCTCCTCATAAGACAAATTCTCGTTAAGCAAAACTGAATCCCAACGGATAATGTAGTTTCCATCCCCATGATATCTTTTCAACATAGACACATGGAATACCGGATGTACTCCGGACAGCCCTGGAGGCAAGGCTAACTCATAAGCCACCTCCCCTACTCGTTTAAGTACTTCGAAGGGACCAATATACCTTGGGCTTAGTTTACCTCTTTTACCAAACCACATCACCCCTTTCATTGGTGAAACTTTCAACAAGACTTGTTCACCCTCCATGAACTCTAAGTCTCTAACCTTTCGATCTGCATATTCCTTTTGTCTACTTTGCGCCGCTAGAAGCTTTTCTTGAATAGACTTCACTTTCTCTATCAAATCCCTCAAAAGGTCAGTACCCCAAGGTCTAACCTCGAATGCATCAAACAAACCAATGGGAGACCTACATCTCCTCCCATACAATGCTTCAAATGGGGCCATATAAATACTTGAGTGATAGCTATTATTGTATGAAAACTCCGCTAAGGGCAAAAAGCTATCCCAATGGCCACCAAACTCTATCATACATGCACGAAGCATATCCTCCAACACTTGAATCGTTCGCTCAGACTGACCGTCGGTCTGAGGATGGAACGCAGTACTAAGGTCCAACCTAGTACCCAATTCTGCATGCAATGTTTTCCAAAACATAGAAGTAAACTGCGTACCTCTATCTGATATAATGGAGAGTGGAACCCCATGCAATCGCACCACTTCCGAGATGTAAAGTTTGGCTAACTTCTCTGCATTGTAAGTCACCTTGACCGGAATAAAGTGAGCAGACTTAGTTAACCTATCAACAATTACCCAAATAGAATCATACTTTCCCAATGTCCTTGGAAGACCAACCACGAAATCCATTGCAATCCTTTCCCACTTCCATTCCGGGATGGGCATTCTCTGAAGTGTTCCTTCGGGCCTTTGGTGTTCATATTTTACTTGTTGACAGTTTGGACATTTGGCAATAAAATCCACAATATCCCGCTTCATTCTACTCCACCAAAAGTGTTGCTTTAGGTCGCGGTACATCTTGGTTGCACCCGGATGTATAGAATACCTTGAACTATGAGCCTCTATCAAAATAGTGTTGATCAAATCATAAACTCGGGGTACACATACCCTTCCATTGATTCTCATAACACCTTCCTCATCGATTGTCGCTTCTTTAGCCTCTCCTTTCAACACTTTATCTCGGATCCGGATCAATTTTTCATCATTAAACTGTTTTCCCTTAATCTTGTCAAGAAAAGAAGATCTTGCCTCCACACAAGCCAACAATCCTCCCTTCTCATTTACTTCTAACCTCATCAAGTCGTTAGCCAGAGTCTGAACTTCTCTAGCCAATGGGCGTCTAGAAGCTTGCAAGTGAGCTAGACTTCCCATGCTTCCCGCCTTTCTACTTAAAGCATCCGCTACGACATTCGCCTTCCCCGGATGATACAAAATAGTGATGTCGTAGTCCTTCAGTAGCTCCATCCATCTCCTCTGTCTCAAGTTCAAATCTTTCTGAGTAAAGACATACTGAAGGCTACGATGATCCGTGTAGACCTCACACTTAACCCCATATAGATAGTGCCTCCATTGCTTTAATGCAAACACTACCGCGTCCAATTCCAAATCATGAGTTGGATAGTTACGTTCATGCACTTTTAATTGTCTTGAAGCATAAGCAATCACATTCTTCTCTTGCATTAGCACTGCACCCAAACCCAAATAGGATGCATCACAATAGACAATGAAATTCTTACCTTCCACTGGCAAGGTGAGAATTGGTGCAGTAGTCAACAGAGTCTTGAGCTTCTGAAAGCTTTCCTCACACTCATCTGACCATACAAATGGAACATTCTGCTTAGTCAAGTTCGTCAATTGGGAAGCAATTGAAGAGAATCCCTTGACAAATCGGCGGTAGTAGCTAGCTAACCCAACAAAGCTCCTTATTTCTGACACATTAGTAGGTCTTACCCAATTCTTCACTGTCTCAATCTTAGAAGGATCCACCATCACTCCATCCTTAGAAACCACGTGCCCCAAGAAGGACACTGTATCTAGCAAAAACTCACACTTAGAGAACTTGGCATAAAACTTTTTCTCCCTCAACATTTCCAATACCATTCTCAAATGCTCTTCATGTTCCTTCTTACTCTTTGAGTATACCAATATATCATCAATAAATACGATCACAAATAGATCCAGATATGGCTTAAAAATCTCGTTCATCAAGCTCATGAACGCAGCAGGGGCATTCGTAAGACCAAAAGACATCACTACAAATTCGTAATGCCCATACCTCGTTCGAAAAGCAGTCTTTGGCACATCCGTTACCCGTATTTTCAATTGATGATAACCGGATCTCAAGTCAATTTTAGAGAAGACACAAGCACCTTGTAACTGATCGAACAAGTCATCAATGCGAGGAAGAGGATACTTGTTCTTAATAGTTACCTTGTTCAATTGCCGGTAGTCTATGCACATTCGAAAACTCCCATCCTTCTTCTTTACAAACAAAACCGGAGCACCCAAAGAGATGGACTTGGTCTAATGAAGCCTTTGCTTAACAACTCTTGAAGTTGGGCTTTTAACTCTCTTAACTCCGCGGGAGCCATTCTATAAGGGGGTATAGAAATGGGGCGAGTACCCGGTTCAAGATCAATACAGAAGTCAATATCCCTATCTGGTGGCATACCAGGAAGATCTGCAGGGAACACATCCAAAAACTCACGGACCACCGAAATCGACTCAATCGAAGGTACTTGGGTTGTGTCATCCTTGAGATGTGCCAAGAAAGCTAAACACCCTTTACTAACCATTTTCTTAGCACGAAGAAAGGAGATGATACGCACCGGATTGGAAGTGTAGTCACCTTCCCACACTAACGGATCTGTCTCAGGCTTGGCTAACGTCACCGTTTTAGCATTACAATCCAAGATCGCAAATTGCGGAGAAAGCCAAGTCATACCCAGAATTACATCAAAATCAACCATTTCTAAGATAACCAAATCTACATAAGTGTTGCTCCCCACAAAGTTCACCAAACAAGACCTATATACCTTTTCAACTACCACAGACTCACCCACCGGAGTAGAAACACGAATAGGCATGTCAAGTAATTCACAATGTAAATTTAGACCATTAGCAAATGAGGAAGATACATAAGAAAATGTGGATCCAGGATCAAACAATACAGAAGCCATGCAATCACAAATCAAAAGATTACCTGTGATGACAACATCTGATGTCTCTGCTTCAGATCTCCCAGGAAAAGCGTAGCAATGGGCCCTATTACTTGTCTGTCCGTTGCCCCTACCATGTTGTGATGTAGTGGCTCTAGTTTACCCATCACCCCGGCCGTTTTGGTGACCACCATTACCTCGACCCCCGCGTCCTCCAGAATGACGGCCTCTACCATGACCACCTCTAGCTCTAACATTTGGAGGTC
This sequence comes from Solanum chmielewskii, assembly GCA_027704785.1. Taxonomy (NCBI): domain Eukaryota; kingdom Viridiplantae; phylum Streptophyta; class Magnoliopsida; order Solanales; family Solanaceae; genus Solanum; species Solanum chmielewskii. The sequence continues at coordinate 32,478,277 of JAKWIX010000324.1, read as the reverse complement.
TGTAACTCTGTTTTGGACAATATCTCTTAATATGTCCAATCTCCCCACATCCATAGCACTCTCTGGGTTCATGCATAGGTCTCTCAGAGAAGTGTTGACCGGTCGGAGGTGGACCCCCAACTACAGTCTGTAGTGAAGACTGAATGGGTCAAACTGAGTAACCTCCGGAACCCTGTCCTCTAGAGTAAGAACCATTAAAATCACCTCCCTTTCGAAACCTCTTTGATGTCGATGCCATGGTGAATTCATCTGGCTTCACTCCTTCCACCTCTACCACGAAGTCCACCACTTCTTGAAAAGATTTCGCTGTAGCCGCTACCTGTAAAGCTGAAATCCGCAACTCTGATCTCAACCCCTTCACAAAACGGTGAATCCGCTCTTGTGGACTGAAACATAGTTGGGTGGCATACCGGGATAATGCACGAAACTTAGCCTCGTATGCAGTAACCGACATCCTACCTTGCTCTAGACTTAAGAATTCATCTCTTTTCCTATCCCACAAAGTCCGCGGGATATACTTCTCCATAAACAAACTAGAGAATGAAGCCCAAGTCATAGGTGGTGCTTCTGTTGGTTGACACTCGACATGTGACTGCCACCACACTTTGGCGTTCCCTTGAAACTGATAACTCACGAACTCAACACCAAACCGTTCCACTATACCCATCTTGTGTAGTAGCTCATGACAGTCAACCAGAAAATCGTAAGCATCCTCCGATTCAGCACCCTTGAAGACTGGAGGTTTCAATTTCAAGAACTTACTGAAAAGTTAATGCTGATCATTTGTCATTATAGGCCCAGTAGTCAGACGTGGAAATGTGCCTATTTCCAATGGAACATCCATGCGGGGAGCCATAGTAGCCGCACGTTGTACCTCCGAAGCCTGAGGTGCTGGTGCAGAAAACATTGGAGGTGCCTGACCCTGTTCAGATAACCCGCTAAGATAAGCAAGAACCTGATTGATCATGTCTGGGGTAGGTTGGGGAGGCAATCCCTCATTCTGTACTTGTTCAGTTTCCCCTTCCTCACCCTCTCTCACTACCTCTTCAGTCGGTGGAGGAGTCACTGCCCTAGTATCAGATGGGCTAGGTGCTCGTCCTCTACCTCTAGAGGACGTCCTCCCACGAACTCTCCCACGGCCTCTTGCCGCTATTCTTCCTCTGGCTACAGCCCCAGTGGCTGGTTCAGACGCACCCTGTCCCGCCGGTGCTGGTGCTGGCGCGGTTGTTGCTCTAGTTCTAACCATCTGCGAAATAGAGTGAAGATGGTCAGATACCAATTTGTATCACCTAGATAACAATTGGATCCAAGTAATAGCACGAAAGAAAGAATGAAAGAATGGAATTTTCCTAAAGTCTTATAGCTTCTCAAAGAAAAGTAAAGGCTTCCCCCTACCGTTCCTTAAGACTCTACTTGACTCGTTCCTGTGTGATGAGACCAACGAACCTATGGCTCTGATACCAAGTTTGTCACGACCCAAATCCGGGCCGCGACTGGCACCCACACCTACCCTCCTATGTGAGCGAACCAACCAATCTAAACCTTAACATTTCAATATAACATCAAAAGAAAGTAATGCGGAAGACTTAAACTCATTAATCAAAACCAATTCAATAACTATTATTTCCCAAAATCTGGAAGTCATCATCACAAGAACATCTACTTCAAATTACTAAATCTAAGAGTATCTAAGAAGCTAAAATACATAAACAGCTAGTCCATGCCGGAACTTCAAGGCATCAGGACATGAAGAGGAAGATCCAGTCCAAGCTAGAAGCATTAGCTCACCCTGAATTTCCGATGTAGTAAAGACCGGCTTGAATTACTGTTGAGTCGAAGACGACGGCACGTTTGTTGCACTCCACAAATAACAAGAAGAAAACATAAAAGTAGGGGTCAGTACAAAACACGGGTACTGAGTAGATATCATCGGCCAACTCAAAATAGAAAACAATATATATTAAGCAATATCATAAAATCAACTATGATACTCAACATGTAGCAACAACGAGTACTATATCATTAACAATTACCGTCAAGTTCACACATGAGGACTCAAGCCTCAATACCATACTCATTTGGGAATTAGATTCATTAAATTGGGTATATTAGCATCTTGCAAGATTCATTATATTTATTCCCCTCGTGTCGGTACGTGACAGTCCGATCCATATACTATCCTGGTGTCGGAACGTGACACTTCGATCCTCATTCTATCCTGGTACCGGAACGTTGCACCCGATCCATATACTATCCTGGTGTCGGAACGTGACACTCCGATCCTCATTCTATCCTGGTACCGGAACACCGCACCCGATCCATATACTATCCTGGTGTCGGAACGTGACACTCCGATCCTCATTCTATCCTGGTACCGGAACGTGGCACCCGATCCATATACTATCCTGGTGTCGGAACGTGACACTCGATCCATATACTATCCTGGTGTCGGAACGTGACACCCGATCCCCTAATCTCACTACTTTCGTTCATCAAGCCTTCTTTTATACCAAGGCATCATCATTAACAAAGTAGATTAGGGTTTCTTTTCAAGATTCAGGATTCAATAGCTTCATCATGCTTATTATATCACAATTTCGTAATCACATTCATGCAAGCATACAATTAAGCATATAGAAGAGTTTACAATACTACCAATACATATCATTCGCTATTAAGAGTTTACTACGAATAGCATAAAAATAACCATAACCTACCTCCACCGAAGAATTGCGATCAACAAGCTATCTTCTCAGAATCCTTGCTATCCTCTTCGTTTCTCTCTCTCTCTACTCGTTCTCTTTCTTTTTTCTGTCTCTCTTTGTTCTTTCTTATTTTTCTTATTCAAACCCTCTTTCTTTTACCCTAATTAGTATATAATTAAGAATAAAAGATGGGAATAATAACCCACTAATTAACTTAAGGTTACCTCTTTTAACCCCCATGTAATTAGACTTATTAACATTAACCCACTAACTTTATAATTAAAGCAGGAATAGTCAAAAACGTCCCTTAAAACGTATAAAGAAATCCGACCCGAACTGGGATTGCGTAGCCCGTGACGGGCCGTCGCGCCTGCGACGGTCCGTCCTGCCGTCCGTCGCATAGTTCAGAGACCCAAATTTCCACCAAGGGTCTGTGACGGTCCGTCACACCTGTGACGGTCCGTCCTGCCATTCCGTTACGAAGTTCAGAGAGTCGATTTTCAGTACCCAATCTCAGATTTTCTGAGTGTTTTGAAACGAGACCCTGCGACGGTTCGTCGTGCCCATGACGGTCCGTCGTGGGGTCCGTTGTCTCAGCCTGTTTTTCCAGAATAAAATCTGCTGCTCAAAACGACTAAACAGGTCGTTACAAAATTATTGTCTAAAAATTGATTTCTGTCACACTATGCACACCGTTATTGATAAATTGATATTAATTTTCCTTTTTTTGTTATAAATATTTTCAGTGGTCTATGATATTCCAAAAGGAGTGAATAATTCGATTAATATATCTCAAAGGATGGTGAAGAGTTTTTTTGAAATCCTAAGCATGAAAGACGGAATAAAATTTTCAACTTCATCACAATTGAATTGTGGAGAGAGGGTTTATGCAAGAAAAAAATTAGAAATTACCCAACAACAAGGCTTCATTGCCACTGCTGCTACTTCTCTATGGCTTCCTCTTTTATTTGAAACTATTTTTAATTTCCTCAAAGATGACAACACAAGATGTCAGGTATGTATCAAACCTTCTTTATAATAGGGTGGTTTGTTTCAAATATTTTATTTAGTTGATAAATACAAATTTTATTATAGAGAACATGTTAATATAACATAATATTAATATAAGTTTCAAATTAAATTAGATGTTATAGAGAAATGTTGATGTTGGCCATATATCTGTCGATATGCTTATTTGCACCGTATATTCAATTTTAGTGCGATAAACCACATCCTATAGAAAATATTTTTTTAATATTCATCTCTTTATAGATTATTTAATTTCTAACCAAATGACCCCTAAAAGTATCCTTATCGATTAACTTCTTCAATCCATGTGTTGCTTTTAATGTGAAACTTGCAAAATTAAAACAAATATGAGAACCTGAACTCATAACATTAAAATTAGAATAAGTCTAATGTTAAGAATCTTTGAAACCATTAAGATTAAATCCTCAATTCTATTTGAGATGTTAATATTGGACTCATTATCTACATGTTCAAGTGTTACCATTAATTGTGCATGATTTATTTTATTTTATTATATGGTTTACAATAATCATCTCATGAACAATTTTTTCACAATCAAACAATGAGTTTTTTTATCATCTGATTTTGATTAAGATTTTTTTATTGCTAGTGGGATGTTTTGTATGGTGAAAATAATGTTTTTGAAGAAGATCGACTAAAAACAGGAGCTTCTCTAGAAAATAATATAAAAATCATTCAGGTATATCTGTATAATTTATTTATTTATTCATTTATATATAGTTTTCTTCTTTAATTATCAGGATATTTCACTATATCTAAGAATAAATAAATGTACTTATGATTTGGATTCCTCTTTTTTTCATATGTAAAAATATAAAAATTTCTAACTGGTTTCTACTCCCTCCCCCCTCACACATTTTTTAATCTGTGATTATTAAATTAAAGATAGTTTTACTACACTTTGAAAATCTTCTTCACATTATTATAACTTTGCCTATTATAGCAAGTCTTCATTTTGACATATTTTCTGGATTTATAATCCACTTGATTTTCTTTCTTTTTATTTCTAGGTGAACTATGGTTAGGAACATTATTTTATATACATTATTCGATGGAATTAGAGATGAATTTTTTGTTGTTTAGCTTCATAAATTATCCCTCAGAAATTCTTATATATTTCTTCTTAGTGTTTATACTGTTTTCCTTAAATTGTTGTAATGTATGCAGTGTTATATGCCAACAGAGAACAAGTTACTTCTTCAAGAGTAAAACATCGATGAAAAGGGAGCTTTTTTAATCTATAGACTCATAAATTTATCAACATACAATTCAATTGTCGATGGAAGTGATGCAAAAGAATTTGTTATTTTGCCCTCAGGTATCATCATAAGTCATGACGGTCACCTTGGCTCAGATAGGAACAATAATGGAAATGTACAAAATGGTTCAATCTTGACGGTGGCATTGAAAGAATTAATTTGTGCCAATAATCATTTGATCTCTCAACAACAAAAAATGGAGGCAATGACTTATATTCATAACCTTTTGAGCTCTACAATTTTAAAAATCAAAGCAGCATTATGTTACTTTGATTAAAAATTATGATGGTTTAGTTTGATGTTGTTATTTTATTTTTTTGGAGATTCTAAAACTTAGACAAACTAATATGTTTGAAGATTAATGTATTTAATTAATATGACATATGAAAATATCAAGACCGTGAGATATTGCTATTATATTTCATATTGATAGACAAACTTTTGAATCTTATTATTTGTTCGATAATTTAAGTTTTTGTTTCTTTGGCCAAATTATCGAAGTGCTTAGACTTTTGTGATTTTCAAAAATATTTTTTTAATAGTAGATATTTGTCTTTGGCTCATGAATTTCCTAAAACACCTTTTCGGGTAATTATGTTTGTCCTTTGTCAGGTAACAATTTCAAGCGCTTCTGATTTTGCAACACTCTCTCTGTCCCCCCCCTCTCTCTCTCTCTCTACCTACCTACCTACCTACCTACCTACCTATCTCTCTCTCTCTCTCTCTCTATATATATATATATATATATATATATATATATATATATATATATGTTCGACCTTTTTAGGGGTCGTTTGGTATAGTGTATTAGTAAAATTAATGCATGTATTAAGAAACTGTTTGGCTCAGCTTAAAAGCTGGTTAAACTCACTTAAAAGCTGGTTTTTGACTTATTTAGTTGTTTGGCAATACTCAAAACAACTTATTTTAAGTCAAAAAAAACTTATTTTAAGCCAAAAGTTAAAAGCTGGGGTAAGGGTGCTTTTTTTCCAGCTTATAAGCTGTTTTAAGTTGACCACATTTTTACCTTTTTGCCCTTAATATTTTTATACAATCTCCAAATTACCCACATAACCCTAACATCTCTTTCTTCTATTTTTCCCTTTTCACGTGTGGATGATAGACAATTACTATTACTAACAAATAAAAATAAAATAAATCTTAAATCTTTCAAGTGATCCATTCAAATTATATATTATTAAAATGTAAAATAAGTTGCACATATAACTTAAATAAAAATTTATATTCCTCTTATAAATAATTTGTGATAATAAAGAAATATGTGAATGATAGACAATTATTATTACCTATGGATGAAACTAAAATAAAATCTTAAATCGTTCTTTAATCTATTCAAATTATATATCTTTAAAATCAAGTTTATATTCTTCTTATAAATAATTTATGATGAGAAAGAAATATGTGAATGATAGCAAAATATAATTATTTATGGCTGTAAAATATAAATTAATTAACTTTTATTATGTTAACAGCTTTTAAGGGTATTTCAGACATTTTGATTTAAAAAGCTGTTTATCAGCACTTATTTATCAAACACATCAACAATTTTTTTTTAACTTCAGCACTTTTTTCCAAACGCATAACTGCTTATTTTAAAAATAAGTTTCAGCACTTTCAAAAGTACTTTTTTAAAGCTGCTTTTATTAAGCCCATCCAAACGGGCCCTAACTTTATGTATTAATAGTATCTTGTTTGGTACATTTTTCATGCTAGGTAGGGGTATACAAAATCGAACCGAAAACCGAACTAAACCGCAAATCAAATCAAACTGAAAAAGAACCCGACTAGTGGTTTGATTTGGTGATGGAAAAAAAATTCGACTATATTTGGATTTGTTTGGTTTCAACTTAAAAAAACTAACCAGAGACCAAACCAACCCCGCATTATATATATAATTTTAAAATTTTATTTTATACGTAAGAATATTTATTTTGATATAATTTTTATATATCTCTTATAATTTTTCATAGTTTTTATCTTTTAATATATTTATTTCATGTTTGGAAGTTAGAATTTATAATAATCTAATAAAGATTATAGTCCAAACATGTTCGTAATTATAGTAAAGTTTAACTAAAAACCAATTTATATATATATATATATATATATATATATATATATATATATATATATATATATATATATATATATATATATATATATATATATATATATATATAATGAGGATCATAGAGGAGGTGATGTGTCACCTCTATGGCCTCTATTCCTTTTTATCTTTTTTTTAATTAAGTAGTTTGTTTATTAATTAAAAAATTCAAGCATATTTATTTATTGTAATTTAAACAGAAGTGACGTGACACCTCTCAATGACTTAGGATTCTATTTATCTTTCTGGTGTATTTTTATAGTTTTTTCATCTATCCATTTATTAAATAATTACAAAAATTAATCATATTCATTACATATAATTATATCATCTGAAAGTTAAAAAAAACCTCAACCCATTTGTGTTCTCTAATTAAATAACATGTCTCCTCAACTTCCTTCTACTTAATTCCTATATGATTTAGACCATCTATAAATAATGTTCATCTATGTTGTTGTTGCATGTTCGTTTATGGTAGATAGGCCGAAAACATATTTCTGGTTTTCTCCAACTTCATATAGATCGTATTATTTTTTATTTATTTTTCAGCTTTATGAAAATTATAGATATATTTTATAAAATTTATTTTTATATTACAATAGCTAAACAAGAGTTTATCAATATGAACAAAGAAAGTTTGAAGACAATGTAAGATTCGTCTAAGGAGATTATCAAAACTTAATTTGTTACAAGTCATCAAAATGAAGAAGAAAGTTTAATAACGAGGGAAGATTCATCGAGAGTTTCTTAGATTTTAATTTGAAAAAAAAATAGAATATGCACAAGTACCCTCTCAACCTATGCCCGAAATCAAAGAGACACCCATATACTATACTAAGGTCCTATTACCCCCTAAACTTATTTTATTAATAATTTTTTACCCCTTTTGGGCCTACATGACACTATCTTGTAGGCCCAACATTGGTTGACTTTTTCTTCTTCAAGTTAGTGCCACATAGGCCGAAAAGGGGTAGCAAATTACTTATAAAATAAGTTCGGGGAGGGGGGGGGGGTTATAGGAACATGTATAATATAAGTGTGTCTCTGGAATTTTGGGCATAGGTTGAGGGGGTACTTGTGCATTTTCCCAATTTACAAATAATTAGATGCATTTATTGTTTATTTTATAAATTTTCAATTAATAATTTATCCATCAAGATATGTAATCTTCATGAACAAGATTATATTATAAAGCACATTTTTGTATCAAGGGCAATATGATATTCAACTAACTGTTTTGTTGCTTAAATATATTTTTTTTGTGATATTTTCATCATACATACAAACTTTTATCTTTTGAAGATATTTTTGATACTCCATCGATATATATTACGTATATAACATGTTGATATGACATAATTGCAAGATTTAATAATCATTTGTCAGTTTCATCCGCTTCTTTTCATCCAAATTTAGATAACATAACACTTTTTTTTCTTTTATAGAATTTGAATTGACTAAAAAATTAATCCTCTCCATTAAGTTTTTGTTTTGTATTTGTTAGGACTTTTATAAAATTAGTCAATGTATATGATTGTTGGATTCAATTTTCACAAAACATATAATTCTTTTAACTTAATGAAATTTTTGCGAATGAATAAGTTTCTTCTGCCAGTATCCATTTGCAAACATATTTTCTTAAGTTAAAAAATCCTAAACATAGAAATATAATTACACATAGAGAAAATTGATATTTGTTAAATTAAATTGATTATGAAACTGAAAAGTTGATTTTAGTCTCTTCACTAATTTATTTGTTTCATAATTAAATTTTTTATAATATTTTTTACATCTCATAAATTACAAAAAAAAAAAAACATCCTCTATTCACATTTTCTACTTAAATGACATATCTCCTCAACTCCTTTCTATGATTCTCTTCATTATCTCTGCATTTAGTTTTCTCAAAATATAATGACTTTAAATTTTTGTCTATAATTTACACATCAGATATTCAAGGTTTACATGTAGAACATTTTCACGAATTGATATATTTTTTCTCTATTTGTGGTTGCAAGCTTTTGATAACAAAATATACTTTAATTTTTATTTTTAAAAAATAAATAGGGAAATAGTACTGTGTTGCTTTGTTATTTTTATTAGTTGGTTGGTCCATCTCATGACTTACAAAAATCATTATCTATTTGTATTTTTACATCAGTAACATTATTTGTATAATAATTCTTTGACAATTAATCAGAAAATTGTATCTTATAAATTGAAACAATTATGTCACGACCCAAAACGAGTCGCGAGTGGCACCCACACTTATCCTACTATGTGAGCGAACCTACAAATATAAACCCCAACATTTCAACCATAATAAATAGAATATAATGCGGAAGACTCAAAATCTTATTACTATAACTAATAAATAAACATTCTAAAGTTTATCAACTTAATATCCCCTGAATCTGGAAGTCATCACACCAAGAACATCTGTCCTCAAATTCAAAGTCTAAGAGTATTTAAGAAACTAAAATAAGTAAAAGGATGTCTACGTCCGAACTTCAGGACATCAAGACTTGAAGGAGAGAATCCAGCACGAGCTAGGAACAGTAGCTCACCCTGAATTCTGATATGCTGAAGACTGGCTAGAGTTGCGGACGAGTCGAAGTCGATGGTACGTTTGCTGCACTCCACAAATAACAAAGAGAAACATACAAGTAGGGGTCAGTACAAAGAACACACACTGAGTAGGTATCATCGGCCAACTCAAAATAGAAAGCAATATACATTGAGTAATAATATAAAATCAACTACAACACTTAACATGTGATAAGCAACAAACAACATGAACAAGTGTCAATAACAATAAAGTAAGCACGTATTAAGTCAACGGTGTCAAGATCACGCCTGAGGACTCAAGCCTCCACACCATACTCATTTGGGAAAAAGGTTCTTTAAGTTTGAGTATATTCCATAATTAAATATTCATTCTCTTTATTCCTCTTGTGTCGGAACGTGACACTCCGATCCCCTAATACTACGTGTCGGTTCGTGACACCCGATCCCCTAATACTATGTGTCGGTTCGTGACACCCGATCCCCTAATACTACGTGTCGGTTCGTGACACCCGATCTCCTAATACTACGTGTCAGTTCGTGACACCCGATCCCCTAATACTACGTGTCAATTCGTGACACCCGATCCATTTACCTCATTCTTTTAGTTCATCAAGCCTTCTTTTATATCAAGGCATCATCATTAATAGAGTGGATTTAAGGTTTTAAGATTCCACAGTATCATCATTATAATCCATCACCATTTACATAATCACAACATGCAACAACACAATTAAGCATATAGAAGACTTTACAACACCACCCGATACATATCAATCGCTATTTAGAGTTTACTATGAAATAGCATAAACCATAACCTACCTCCACCGAAGAATTGTGATCAAGCAAGCTACTTCCCAAAGCCTTTTTGCTTTTCCTCTTCGTTTCTCCCTTCTCTCGCTCGTTCTCCCCTCTTTTCTTTCCCCTTTTCTTTTTACCCTAATTATCATATAATTCAAGTATCCAATATGATAAGAGTAATTCATTATTTATTTTAAGGTTATCTTCTTTAACCCCCAAGTAAATAAGTTATTAAACTTACCCATTAATTTCATACAGTTTGTCATAAATAGTCCAAAACACCCCTTTAAAAACATTAGCAGAAATCCGACCCAGTCAAGGTTACGCAGTTCATGACGGCCCGTCGTGCCTGCAGCGGTCCGTCTTGCAGGGTCGTCACAGAGTTCAGAGAGTCGATTTTTTCGAAGATGCTCGTGACGGTCTGTCGTGTCTATGACGGTCCGTGCTGCTCTTCCGTCACAAAGTTCAGAGAGTTGATTTCCTGTACCCAAATATCAGAGTTTAAGTGTTTTGGCACGAAGACCCTCGACGGTCCGTCGTGACCATGACGGTCCATCATGTGATCCATCGACACAGTCAGCTATTAACAAAAACAATTCTACTGCTCGAAACGACTAAACGGGTCGTTACAATACATATTAATTTACCCATCGTTCGTCCTCGAACGATCACAAGAAGGAAAACAAGGGTGAGAAAGAGTACCTGAATCTGTAAAAAGGTGTGAATATCTTTCTTGCATATCAGCCTTCTTCTCCCAAGTGGACTCTTCAACTGGCCGATTCTTCCATTGAACCTTGATGGATGCAATCTCCCTTGATCTCAACTTGCGGACTTCTCTATCTAAAATGGCAACAGGCTCCTCCTCATAAGACAAATTCTCATCAAGAAGAACTGAATCCCAACGAATAATGTAGTTTGCATCCCCCTGATATCTTTTCAGGATAGACACATGAAATACCGGGTGCACTCCTGACAGTCCTGGAGGCAATGCCAATTCATAAGCCACCTCCCCCACGCGCTTCAGAACTTCAAATGGACCAATATACCTTGGGCTAAGTTTACCTCGCTTACCAAACAGCATCACGCCTTTCATGGGTGAAACCTTCAGCAAGACTTGGTCACCCTCCATAAAATCCAAGTCCCTAACCTTTCGATCTGCATATTCTTTCTGCCTGTTCTAAGCGGCTAGAAGCTTTTCCTGAATGAATCTCACATTACCTAACGACTCCCTCAAAATATCGGTACCCCATGTCCTCATCTCAAATGCATCAATCCAACCAATGGAAGATCTACATATCCTCCCATACAGTGCCTCAAATGGGGCCATATCGATACTTGAGTGGTAGCTATTATTGTATGAGAACTCTGCTAAAGGTAAGAAGTTATCCCAATGACCACCAAATTCTATCACACATGCACGAAGCATATCTTCCAACACTTGAATCGTTCGCTCAGACTGACCATTGGTCTGAGGGTGAAATGTGGTACTAAGATCCAACCTAGTACCTAATTCAGCATGCAATGTTTTCCAAAACTTAGAAGTAAACTGCGTACCTCTGTCTGATATGATGGAAAGTGGAACCCCATCCAATCGAACAATTTCTGAGATGTAAAGTTTGGCTAACTTATCTGCATTGTAAGTCACCTTGACCGGAATGAAGAAAGCAGACTTAGTTAATCTGTCAACAATTACCCAAATGGAGTCATACTTACCCAATGTCGTTGAAAGACCAACTACGAAGTCCATTGCAATTCTCTCCCACTTCCATTCAGGAATGGGCATTCTCTGAAGTGTTCCCCCAGGCCTCTGGTGTTCATACTTTACCTGCTGACAGTTTGGGCATTGAGCAACAAAATAAACAATGTCGCGCTTCATCCTACTCCACCAGAAATGTTGCTTTAGGTCACGGTACATCTTGGTTGCACCAGGATGTATAGAATACCTTGAACTATGAGCCTCTGTAAGAATAGTGTGAATCAAATCATCTACGCGGGGCACACATACCCATCCCTTAATCCTTAAAGCACCTTCCTCATCAATTTTCGCTTCTTTAGCCTCTCCTCGCAATACCATATCCCGAATCTGAATCAGTTTCTCATCAGTAAACTGCTTTCCCTTAATCTTGTCAAGAAAGGAAGATCTTGCCTCCACACGGGCCAAAAATCCTCCCTTCTCCAGCACTTCCAACCTCATAAAGTCATTAGCCAGAGTCTGAACCTCTCTAGCCAATGGGCGTCTAGAAACCTGCAAGTGAGCTAGACTTCCCATGCTCCCTGCCTTTCTACTTAAAGCATCTGCCACAACATTAGCTTTTCCTGGGTGGTACAAGATAGTAATATCATAGTCCTTCAGTAGTTCCATCCACCTTCTCTGTCTCAAATTCAAATCTTTCTGAGTAAATACATACTGTAAACTGCGATGATCTGTATAGACTTCACACTTAACCCCATATAGATAATGTCTCCATTGCTTTAATGCAAACATGACTGCAGCCAACTCCAAATCATGGGTCGGATAGTTACGTTCATGCACCTTTAATTGCCTCGAAGCATAAGCAATTATATTGTTCTCTTGCATTAGTACTGCACCCAAACCAGAATAAGAGGCATCACAATAAACAATGAAGTTCTTACCTTCCACTGGCAAGGTGAGAATTGGTGTAGTAATCAACAAGGTATTGAGTTTCTGAAAGCTTTCTTCACATTCGTCCGACCATACAAATGGAACACTCTGCTTAGTCAAATTAGTCAGTTGGGAAGCAACAGAAGAAAATCCCTTGACAAATCGACGGTAGTAGCTAGCTAAACCGACAAAGCTCCTTACCTCTGTAACATTAGTGGGTCTTACCCAACTCTTCACTACTTCAATCTTAGAAGGATCCACCATCACTCCGTCCTTAGAAACTACGTGCCCCAAGAAGGACACTGAATCTAGCCAAAACTCACACTTGGAGAATTTAGATTAAAGCTTTTTCTCCCTCAACATTTCCAATACAATTCTCAAGTGCTCCTCATGTTCCTTCCTGCTCATTGAGTATACCAGTATATCATCAATGAATACGATGACAAAGAGATCCAGATATGGCTTAAAAATTCCGTTCATCTAGCTCATGAAAGCAGCAGGGGCATTCGTAAGCCCAAAAAACATTACTAAGTACTCATAATGCCCATACCTGGTCCGAAAAGCAGTCTTTGGCACATCCGTTGCCCGTATTTTCAATTGATGATAACCAGATCTCAAATCGATTTTTGAAAAGGTACAAGCACCTTGTAACTGATCGAACAAATCATCGATGCGAGGAAGAGGGTACTTGTTCTTAATAGTTACCTTATTCAGTTGCCTGTAGTCAATTCATATCCAAAAACATCCATCCTTCTTCTTCACAAACAAAACTGGAGCACCCCAAGGGGATGCACTTGGTCTAATAAAGCCTTTACCTTACAACTCTTGAAGTTGGGCCTTTAACTCCCTTAACTTAGCGGGAGCGATTCTATAAGGGGGTATTGAAATGGGGCGAGTACCCGGCTCCAGATCAATACAGAAATCAATATCCCTATCCAGTGGCATACCAGGAAGGTCTGCAGGAAACACATCCAGAAACTTACAGACTATCGAGACAAACTCAATCGAAGGTACTTGGAAAGTTTCATCCCTGAGATGTGCCAAGAAAGCTAAACAACCCTTAATAAAAGTTCTCTTAGCACAAAGAAAGGAGATAATACGAACTGGGGTGGAAGTATAGTAACCCTCCTACACTAGCGGATCTGTCCCAGGTTTGGCCAATGTCACACTTTTTGCATTACAATCTAAGATTGCAAAATTTTGAGAAAGCCAAGTCATACCCAGAATCACATCGAAATCAACCATTTTTAGGATAATCAAGTCTACATGAGTATTGTTCCCCACAAAAGTCACATGACACGACCTATACACCTTCTCAACTATCACAGACTCACCCACAGGAGTAGAGACACGAATAGGCATGACAAGCAAATTACAATGTAAAACAAGACCAGTAGCAATTGAGGAAGATACATAGGGAAATGTGGAACCAGGATCAAATAATACAGAAGCCATGCAATCGCAAACCAAAAGATTACCTGTGATAACAGCATCAGATGTCTCTACTTCAGACCTCCTTGGGAAAGCATAACAATGGGCCCAATCACCTGTCTGTCTGTTGCCCCTACAATGTTGTGCTGCAGTATTTCCAACTTGTCCGCCACCTCGGGTGATTTGGTCACCACCATTACCTTGACCAAAGCGTCCTCCAGAATGGCGTCCTCTCCCATGACCACCTCTACCCCTAATTATTGGGGGTCTGTAAATATGTTTTGGACAAAACCTCCTAATATGTCTAGTCTTTCCATATCCGTAAAACTCTCTGGAGTCAAGTATAGACCTCTGTGAGAACGACGAAGTCTGGGGATAACCTCCAAACTCAGAGAAATGCTGACCGGTCTGTGGTGGACCCCTAGCTACAGCCTGCAGTGAAGACTGAATAGGTCGGGCTGGGTAACCTCCTGAACTCTGCCCTCTGGAGTGAGAACCACTAAACTCACCTCCCTTACGAAACTTCTTAGATGTCGATACCATGGTGAAGTCGTCTGGCTTCACCCCCTCCACTTCTATCACAAAATCTACCACCTCCTGAAAGGATTTTGCTGCAGCAGCTACCTGTAAGGCTGGAATCTGCAAATCTGACCTCAATCCCTTCACAAAACGGCGAATCTGCTCTTGTGGACTGAAGAAAAGCTGAGTGGCATACCTGGATAATGCACGAAACTTAGCCTCATATGCAGTAACCGACATCCTGCCTTGCTCTAGGCTCAGGAACTCATCTCTCCTCCTATCCCTCAAAGTACGGGGTATATACTTTTCCAACAATAGGCTAGAGAATGATGCCCAAGTCATAGGTGGTGCCTGTGCTGGTTGACACTCAACATACGATCGCCACCACATTTTGGCATTTCCCTGAAACTGATAGGTCACAAACTCAACGCCGAACCATTCTACTATGTCCATCTTATGTAGCAGCTCATGACAATCAACCAGGAAATCATAAGCATCCTCAGATTCAGCACCCTTGAAGACTGGAGGTTTCAACTTCAAGAACTTAGTGAAGAGTTCATGCTGATCACTTGTCATTATAGGCCCTGTAGTCAACCGAGGGAACGTTCCTATTTCCAATGAGGCAACCATGCGGGGAGCCACAGCAGCCTCATGTTGTACTCCCGGAACCTGAGGTGCTGGTACGGAAAACACTGGAGGTATCTGACCCTGATCAGATAACCCGCTAAGATAAGCAAGAACCTGGTTAATCATCTCTGGGGTAGGTTGGGGTGGAAGTTCCTCATTCTGCACTTGCTCATTCTCCCCTTCCTCACCCTCTCTTACTACTTCCTCAGTCGGTAGAGGAGTCACCGCCCTAGTACATGCTGGGCCAGGTGTTTGTCCTCTTCCACTAGAGGACGTCCTCCCGCGACCTCTACCACGGCCTCTTGTCACTGCTCCTCTTCGAGCTACAGCCCCAGTGGCTGGCTCAGACGCACCCTTTCTTGCCAGTGTTGGTGTTGGCGCAGTTGTTGCTCTAGTTCTAACCATCTGCGAAATAGAGTGAAGATGGTCAGATACCAATTTGTATCACCCAGATACCAATTGGATCCAAGTAATAGCACGAAAGAAAGAAAGAATGGAATTTTCCTAAAGTCTTATAGCCTATCAAAGAAAAGTAAAGGCGTCCCCCTACCGTTCCTCAAGACTCTACTAGACTCGTTCTTGTGTGATGAGACCAACGAACCTAATTCTCTGATACCAAGTTTGTCACGACCCAAAACGAGTCGCGAGTGGCACCCACACTTA
Organism: Solanum chmielewskii; assembly: GCA_027704785.1. Lineage (NCBI taxonomy): Eukaryota > Viridiplantae > Streptophyta > Magnoliopsida > Solanales > Solanaceae > Solanum > Solanum chmielewskii. The sequence continues at coordinate 32,461,906 of JAKWIX010000324.1, read as the reverse complement.
TCCTACTATGTGAGCAAACCAACAAATCTAAACCCCAATATTTCAACCATAATAAACAGAATATAATGCGGAAGACTCAAAATCTTATTACTATAACTAATAAATAAACATTCTAAAGTTTATCAACTTATTATCCCCAAAATCTGGAAGTCATCACACCAAGAACATCTATCCTCAAATTATAAGTCTAAGAGTATTTAAGAAACTAAAAAAAGTACAAGGATGTCCATGTCCGAACTTCAGAACATCAAGACTTGAAGGAGAGAATCCAGCACGAGCTAGGAACAGTAGCTCACCCTGAATTCTGATATGCTGGAGACTGTCTAGAGTTGCGGACGAGTCGAAGTCGATGGAACGTTTGCTGCACTTCACAAATAACAAAGAGAAAAATACAAGTAGGGGTCAGTACAAAGAACACGCACTGAGTTGGTATCACCGGCCAACTCCAAATAGAAAGCAATATACATTGAGTAATAATATAAAATCAACTACAACACTTAACATGTGATAAGCAACAAACAACATGAACAAGTGTCAATAACAATAAAGTAAGCACGTATTAAGTCAACGGTGTCAAGATCACGCCTGAGGACTCAAGCCTCCACACCATACTCATTTCGGAAAAAGGTTCTTTAAGTTTGAGTATATTCCATAATTAAATATTCATTCTCTTTATTCCTCTTGTGTCGAAACGTGACATTCCGATCCCCTAATACTACGTGACGGTTCGTGACACCCGATCCCCTATACTACGTGTCGGTTCGTGATACCCGATCCCTTAATACTACGTGTCGGTACGTGTCGGTTCGTGACACCCGGTCCCCTAATACTACGTGTCGGTTCGTGACACCCGATCCTTTAATACTACGTGTCGGTTCGTGACACCCGATCCATTAACCACATTCTTTTAGTTCATCAAGCCTTATTTTATATCAAGGCATCATCATTAATAGAGTGGATTTATGGTTTTAAGATTCCATAGTATCATCATTATAATCCATCACCATTTACATAATCACAACATGCAACAACACAATTAAGCATATAGAAGACTTTACAACACCACCCGATACATATCAATCGCTATTTAGAGTTTACTATGAAATAGCATAAACCATAACCTAACTCCACCGAAGAATTGTGATCAAGCAAGCTACTTCCCAAAGCCATTTTGATTTTCCTCTTCGTTTCTCACTTCTCTCGCTCGTTCTCCCCTCTTTTCTTTCCCCTTTTCTTTTTACCCTAATTATCATATAATTCAAGTATCCAAGATGATAAGAGTAACCTATTATTTATTTTAAGGTTAACTTCTTTAACCCCCAAGTAAATAAGTTATTAAACTTACCCATTAATTTCATACAGTTTGTCATAAATAGTCCAAAACACCCCTTTAAAAACTTTAGCAGAAATCCGACCCAGTCAAGGTTACGCAGTTCGTGACGGCCCGTCGTGCATGCGACACTCCGTCCTGCAGGGTCGTCACAGAGTTCAGACTGTCGATTTTAGCGAAGATGCTCGTGACGGTCTGCCGTGTCTACGACGGTCCGTGCTGCTCTTCCATCGTGAAGTTCAGAGAGTTGATTCCCCGTACCCAAATATCAGAGTTTAAGTGTTTTGGCACGAAGACCCTCGACGGTCCGTCGTGACCATCACGGTCCGTCGTGTGATCCGTCGACACAGTCAGCTATTAACAAAAACAATTCTACTGCTCGAAACGACTAAACAGGTCGTTACAAATTATGATAAACATTTTAAAGTTTTTACATAAGTATTAATCATATATCTTCTTTTTAGTATGTGCTACTTTATAAGAAAAAAATATCACTAAATAGTTGTTATGATCGCGCGAAGCGCGAACATGTTAACTAGTTAATATTAATGCAAAAAGAAAATAAATTCAACAGTGAAAATGACAATAATATTGATATTTGTGTTTTTTAGTGTTACATAAATTTAGACAATTAGAATACATGGCCTTATTTTACTTTCTTTTAATATTTAGTCATGTAACTAATGATTTATCACTTTAAATTATGATAAATTTCATTATGACTTATTAATTTGGAATATTTTTTTACGAGATTTTATTGTTAATCATTATTGGATATTTTGTGTCATTAACCATATCATATATTTTGTTATTTTTTTGAGAAATAATTTAGATAATTGCATTTTGGTAGGACGGAAAAAATATTTGAAATACAAGCAAATTATATATTTGTATGAATACTTTATCAAAAAATTCAAAAATTTAAAAAACCCGAAAAACCCAAAACCCCCCCGAAGAAATCTAGAGTTGAAAAATTCGATTTTTATTGGTTTGATTTGGTTTAATAATTCAAAAATCTGACTCAAATGGTTTGGTTTGATATTTGAAAAACTCGAGCCAACCCGATCATGTATACCCCTAATGGTAGATATTATCAATGATTGCATTAGTTATACACTCTATTGTGTATGCATTAGCATTTTAGAGACACAATTACTCCGAAAAACCTCTTCTATATCTTTTTCACAATAATTGTAAGGAATATTTTGGTACATAAATATTTTTATACAATACATGTTATTTTTAATACATCTAACCAAACAATGCATAAGAAATATTCTATGTATAGGTAATGCAAGCATAACCAATACAAATATTACTAATGCAAGCATTGCTAATACAATATATTTAACATTATTCTTATACACTTCCAAATAACCCCTCACTGTGTAAAATTTATATAGGCCTAACTCATGCATAGAAAATATTTGTAATTTCAATCTCCAATTAACTTATTAAAAGAACAATAAGATATACATGCCATCATATGCATATAATATGAAAAAATTCAAAAAAAGCAATCTATTATTATTAATAATAAGAATAATCAATAATTAAAAATTATATAAGAAATATCAGATAATGAAATACAAAAGTCTAATGGATTAACATGTTATGTTCAATTTATAAAGAAAAAATTTGTGTACATCAAAGTTTTTGAGTGAATATGAAAGTAATAGAGAGAAAAAAGATAAATTTATCTGATTTTGTAAATGAATATGATTGTCTTAACTATCAGAATTAATGTCTATTAATGTGTGCCTAATTATGCCATTAAGTTAGTTGGTTCAATTTTAAGTTAGTTAGTGATGTCAAAGTGTGTTAGTGAACTGATTAGTTAGATATTTTTTTCTCTTTCTTCAGGTCAGTTTTTAAATTCACACATGTATACAAGTACTTCATTGATGATTAATGAAGGAGTGCGTTCTCATTCTACCAAATCACAAGTTTTTTATGCAATTGTTTTTCTTGTCTGTCAGCTATGACTTTCATTGTTTCAACATGATTTAGTTCTCACCATTTGTGTAAATTTTGATATGGTATCAGAGCAAGGTTAGTCGATCTGGTCTTCATCTTCTATTAGTTACATTGTTGCTTGAATCACCATTTTGACTGACACAAATTTTTGAACTTTCTATATTGAAGCTCAAGTTTCCTTTCCTATACTAGTAAAGACCGTCTTGAATTACTGTTGAGTCGAAGACGATGGCACGTTTGCTGCGCTCCACAAATAACAAAGAAGAAAACATAAAAGTAGGGGTCAGTACAAAACACGGGTACTGAGTAGATATCATCGGCCAACTCAAAATAGAAAACAGTATATATTAAGCAATATCATAAAATCAACTAATATCCTTAGCATGCAACATTTACAGTTACCATAACCTTTGGTTACAACACCAAGCACATCAATGAGGACTCACGCCTCCTCATCATACTCATTTGGGAATTAGGTTCATTAGATTTGAATATATTATCATCTTTCAACATTCATTATCTTTATTCCCCTCGTGTCAGTACGTGACACTCCGCTCCTCATATACTATCCTGGTGTCGGAACGTGACACTCCGATCCTCATTCTATCCTGGTGTCGGAACGTGACACCCGATCCATATTCTATCCTGGTACCGGAACGTGGCACCCGATCCATATACTATCCTGGTGTCGGAACGCGACACTCCAATCCTCATATACTATCCTGGTACCGAAACGTGGCACCCAATCCATATACTATCCTGGTGTCGGAACGTGACACTCCGATCCTCATATACTATCCTGGTACCGGAACGTGGCACCCGATCCATATAATATCCTTGTGTCGGAACGTGACACTCCGATCCTCATATACTATCCTGGTACCGGAACGTGACACCCGATCCCCTAATCTCACTACTTTCGTTCATCAAGCCTTCTTTTATACCAAGGCATCATCATTAACAAAGTAGATTAGGGTTTCTTTTCAAGATTTAGGATTCAATAGCTTCATCATGCTTATTATATCACAATTACATAATCACATTCATGCAAGAATACAATTAAGCATATAGAAGGGTTTACAATACTACCAATACATATCATTCGCTATTAAGAGTTTACTACGAATAGCATAAAAATAACCATAACCTACCTCCACCGAAGATTAGTGATCAAGCAAGCAATTTCCCAAGCGTTTTTTCTCTTCGTTTCTCCTCTTTCTCGTTCGACTTCCTCCCTCTTTCTCTTGTTCTTTCTATTTTCTTTATTCAAACCCTCTTTCTTTTACCCTAGTTAGTAAATAATTAAGAATAAAAGATGACAATAATAACCCACTAATTAACATAAGGTTACCTCTTTTAACCCCCAAGTAATTAGACTTATTAACATTAACCCACTAACTTTATAATTAAAGCAGGAATAGTCAAAAACGTCCCTTAAAACGTATAAAGAAATCCGACCCGGGCTGGGATTGCGCAGCCTGCGACGACCCGTCGTGCCTGTGATGGCCCGTCGCACCTGCGACGGTCCGTCCTGCTGCTCCGTCACAGACTTCAGAGACTCAATTTCTCTGAAGAGTCTGTGACGGTCCGTCACACCTATGACGGTCCGTCCTGCCATTCTGTTAAGAAGTTCAGAGAGTCAATTTCAGTACCAAATTCTCAGATTTTCTAAGTGTTTTGAAACGAGACCCTGCGACGATCCGTCGTGCCCATGACGGTCCGTCGTGGGGTCCGTCATTTCTGCCAGTTTTTCTAGAATTCAAGTCTTCTGCTCAAAACGACTAAACAGGTCGTTACAATAGATACCAATTTACCCATCGTTCATCCCCGAACGATCACAAGAAGGAAAACAAGGGCGAAAATGAGTACCTGAATCTGTAAACAGATGTGGGTATCTTTCTCGCATATCTCCCTCCTTTTCCCAAGTGGCTTCTTCAACGGGTCGATTCTTCCATTGAACTTTGATGGATGCAATCTCCCTTGATCTCAACTTGCGAATTTCTCTATCTAGAATGGCAACAGGTTCCTCCTCATAAGACAAATTCTCATCAAGCAAAACCGAATCCCAACGGATAATGTAATTTCCATCCCCATGGTATCTTTTCAACATAGACACATGGAATACCAGATGCACTCCAAACAGCCCTGGAGGCAAGGCTAACTCATAAGCCACCTCCCCTATTCGCTTAAGTACTTCAAAGGGACCAATATACCTTGGGCTTAGTTTACCTCGCTTACCAAACCGCATCACCCCTTTCATGGGCGAAACCTTCAACAAGACTTGTTCACCCTCCATGAACTCTAAGTCTCTAACCTTTCGATTTGCATATTCTTTTTGCCGTCTTTGCGCCGCCAAAAGCTTTTCTTGAATAGATTTCACTTTCCCTAAAGAATCCCTCAAAAGGTCCGTACCCCAAGGTCTAACCTCAAATGCATCAAACCAACCAATGGGGGACCTACATCTCCTACCATACAATGCTTCAAATGGAGCCATATCAATGCTTGAGTGATAGCTATTATTGTAGGAGAACTCTGCTAAGGGTAAGAAGCTATCCCAATGGCCACCAAACTCTATCACACATGCACGAAGCATATCCTCCAACACTTGAATAGTTCGCTCAGACTGACCATCGGTCTGAGGATGGAACGCAGTACTAAGGTCCAACCTAGTACCCAATTCCGCATGCAATGTTTTCCAAAACTTAGAAGTAAACTGCGTACCTCTATCTGATATAATGGAGAGTGGAACCCCATGCAATCGCACCACTTCCGAGATGTAAAGTTTGGCTAACTTCTCTGCATTGTAAGTCACCTTGACCGGAATGAAGTGAGCAGACATAGTTAACCTATCAACAATTACCCAAATAGAGTCATACTTACTCATTTTCTTTAGAAGACTAACCACAAAATCCATTGCAATTCTCTCCCACTTCCATTCAGGAATGGGCATTCTCTGAAGTGTTCCTCCGGGCCTCTGGTGTTCATACTTTACTTGCTGACAGTTTGGACATTTGGCAATAAACTCAACAATATCACGTTTCATTCTACTCCTCCAGAAGTGCTGCTTTAGGTCACGATACATCTTGGTTGCACCCGGATGTATCGAATACCTTGAACTATGAGCCTCTGTCAGAATAGTGTTGATCAAATCATCGACGCGGGGTACACATACCCTTCCCTTAATCCTCAAAACACCTTCCTCATCGATTGTCGCTTCTTTAGCCTCTCCTTGCAACACTTTATCTCGGATCCGGATAAATTTTTCATCATTAAACTGCTTTCCCTTAATCTTGTCAAGGAAGGAAGATCTTGCCTCCACACAAGCTAAAAATCCTCCCTTCTCATTTACTTCTAATCTCATAAGGTCGTTAGCCAGAATCTGAACTTCTCTAGCCAAAGGGCGTCTAGAAGCTTGCAAGTGAGCTAGACTTCCCATGCTTCCCGCATTTCTACTTAAAGCATCCGCTACAACATTCGCCTTCCCCGGATGATACAAAATAGTGATGTCGTAGTCCTTCAGTAGTTCCATCCATCTCCTCTGTCTCAAGTTCAAATCTTTCTGAGTAAAGACATACTGAAGGCTACGATGATCCGTGTAGACCTCACACTTAACCCCATATAGATAGTGTCTCCATTGCTTTGATGCAAACACTACCGCGGCCAATTCCAAATCATGAGTTGGATAGTTACGTTCATGCACTTTTAATTGTCTTGAATCATAAGCAATCACATTCTTCTCTTGCATTAGCACTGCACCCAAACCCGAATAGGATGCATCACAATAGACAATGAAATTCTTACCTTCCACTGGCAAGGTGAGAATTGGTGCAGTAGTCAACAGAGTCTTGAGCTTCTGAAAGCTTTCCTCACACTCATCTGACCATACAAATGGAACATTCTGCTTAGTCAAGTTCGTCAATTGGGAAGCAATAGAAGAGAATCCCTTGACAAATCGGCGGTAGTAGCTAGCTAACCCAACAAAGCTCCTTATTTCTGACACATTAGTAGGTCCTACCCAATTCTTCACTGTCTCAATCTTAGAAGGATCCACCATCACTCCATCCTTAGAAACCACATGCCCCAAGAAGGACACTTCATCTAGCCAAAACTCACACTTAGAGAACTTGGCATAAAGCTTTTTCTCCCTCAACATTTCCAATACCATTCTCAAATGCTCCTCATGTTCCTCCTTACTTTTAGAGTATATCGGTATATCATCAATAAATACGATCACAAAGAGATCCAAATATGGCTTAAAAATCCCGTTCATCAAACTCATGAACGCAGCAGGGGCATTCGTAAGACCAAAAGACATCACTACAAATTCGTAATGCCCATACCTGGTTCTAAAAGCAGTTTTTGGCACATCCGTTGCCCGTATTTTCAATTGATGGTAACCGAATCTCAAGTCAATCTTAGAGAAGACACAAGCACCTTGTAACTGATCGAACAAGTCATCAATGCGAGGAAGAGGATACTTGTTCTTTATGGTTACCTTGTTCAACTGCCGGTAGTCTATGCACATCCGAAAACTCCCATCCTTCTTCTTTACAAACAAAACCGGAGCACCCCAAGGAGATGCACTTGGTCTAATGAACCCTTTGCTCAACAACTCTTGAAGTTGGGCTTTTAACTCTCTTAACTCCGCGGGAGCCATTCTATAAGGGGGTATAGAAATGGGGCGAGTACCCGGTTCAAGATCAATACAGAAGTCAATGTCCCTATCTGGTGGCATACCAGGAAGATCTGCAGGGAACACATCCAGAAACTCACGGACCACCGAAACCGACTCAATCGAAGGCACTTGGGTAGTGTCATCCTTGAGATGTGCCAAGAAAGTTAAACACCCTTTACTAACCATTTTCTTAGCACGAAGAAAAGAGATGATACGAACCGGATTGGAAGTGTAGTCGCCCTCCCACACTAACGGATCTGTCCCAGGCTTGGCTAATGTCACAGTCTTAGCATTACAATCCAAGATCGCAAAATTCGGAGAAAGCCAAGTCATACCAAGAATTACATCAAAGTCAACCATTTCTAAGATAACCAAATCTACATAAGTGTTGCTCCCCACAAAGTTCACCAAACAAGACCTATATACCTTTTCAACTACCACAGACTCACCCACCGGAGTAGAAACACGAATAGGCATGTCAAGTAATTCACAACGTAAATTTAGACCATTAGCAAATGAGGAAGATACATAAGAAAATATGGATCCACGATCAAACAATACAGAAGCCATGCAATCACAAATCAAAAGATTACCTGTGATGACAGCATCTGATGTCTCCGCTTCAGATCTCCCAGGAAAAGCGTAGCAATGGGCCCCATTACTTGTCTGTCCGTTGCCCCTACCATGTTGTAATGTAGTGGCTCCAGTTTGCCCATCACCCCGGCCGTTTTGGTGACCACCATTACCTCGACCACCGCGTCCTCCAGAATGAGGGCCTCTTCCATAACCACCTCTACCTCTAGCTATTGGGGGTCGGTAACTCTGTTTTGGACAATATCTCTTAATATGTCCAATCTCCCCACATCCATAGCACTCTCTGGGTTCATGCATAGGTCTCTCAGGGAAGTGTTGACCGGTCTGAGGTGGACCCCCAACTACTGTCTGTAGTGAATACTGGATTGGTCGGACTGAGTAACCTCCTGAACCCTGCCCTCTAGAGTAAGAACCATTAAACTCACCTCCCTTTCGAAACCTCTTTGATGTCGTTGTTATAGAGAAGTCATCTGGCTTCACTCCCTCTACCTCTATCACGAAGTCTACCACTTCTTGAAAAGATTTTCCAGTAGCCACTACCTGCAAGGCTGAAATCCGCAATTCTGATCTCAACCCCTTCACAAAACGACGAATCTGCTCTTGTGGACTGAAACAAAGTTGGGTGGCATATCTGGATAGTGCACGAAACTTAGCCTCGTATGCAGTAACCGACATCCTACCTTGCTCTTGACTTAAGAATTCATCTCTTTTCCTATCCGTCAAAGTCCGCGGGATATACTTCTCCATAAACAAACTAGAGAATGATGCCCAAGTCATTGGTGTTGCCTCTGTCGGTTGACACTCAACATGTGATCGCCACCACATTTTGGCGTTCCCTTGAAACTGATAAGTCACAAACTCAACACCAAACCGTTCTACTATACCCATCTTGTGTAGTAGCTCATGACAGTCAACCAGAAAGTCGTAGGCATCCTCAGAGTCAGCACCCTTGAAGACTGGAGGTTTCAATTTCAAGAACTTACTGAAAAGTTCATGCTGATCATTTGTCATTATAGGCCCAGTAGTCAGACGTGGAAACGTGCCTATGTCCAATGAGGCATCCATACGAGGAGCCATAGTAGCCGCATGTTGTACCTCCGAAACCTGAGGTGCTGGTGCAGAAAACACTGGAGGTGTCTGGCCCTGATCAGATGACCCACTAAGATAAGCGAGAACCTGATTGATCATCTCTGGGGTAGGTTGGGGTGGCAATTCATCATTTTGCACTTGTTCATTCTCCCCTTCCTCACCCTCTCTTACTACTTCCTCAGTCGGTGGAGGAGTCACCGCCCTAGCATCAGATGGGCTAGGTACTCATCCTCTCCCTCTAGAGGAAGTCCTCCCACGACCTCTACCACGGCCTCTTGTCGTTGCTCTTCCTCGAGCCACAGCCCCAGTGGCTGGCTCAGACGTTTCTTGTCTTGCCGGTGTTGGTGTTGGCACAGTCGTTGCTCTAGTTCTAACCAACTGCGAAATAGAGTGAAGATGGTCAGATACCAATTTGTATCACCCAGATACCAATTGGATTCAAGTAGTAGCACGAAAGAAAGAAAGAATGGAATTTTCCTAAAGTCTTATAGCCCCTCAAAGAAAAGTAAAGGCGTCCCCCTACCGTTCCTTAAGACCCTACTAGACTCGTTCTTGTGTGATGAGACCAACGAACCTAATGCTCTGATACCAAGTTTGTCACGACCCAAAACTGGGCCGCGACTGGCACCCACACTTACCCTCCTGTGTGAGCGAACCAACCAATCTAAACCTTAACATTTCAATATAATATCAACAGAAAGTAATGCGGAAGACTTAAACTCATTAATAAAATCGATAACTATTATTATCCCCAGAATGTGGAAGTCATCATCACAAGAACATCTATGATCAAATTACTAAACTAAGAGTATTCTAAGAAGCTAAAAATACATAAGAAGCTAGTCCATGCCGGAAGTTCAAGGCATCAAGACTTGAAGAAGAAGATCCAGTCCAAGCTAGAAGCATTAGCTCACCCTGAATTTCCGATGTAGTAAAGACCGGCTTGAATTACTGTTGAGTTGAAGACAACGGCACGTTTGCTGCGCTCCACAAATAACAAAGAAGAAAACATAAAAGTAGGGGTCAGTACAAAACACGGGTACTGAGTAGATATCATCGGCCAACTCAAATTAGAAAACAGTATATATTAAGCAATATCATAAAATCAACTAATATCCTTAGCATGTAGCATTTACAGTTACCATAACCCTTCGTTACAATAACCAAGCCTATCAATGAGGACTCACGCCTCCTCATCATACTCATTTGGGAATTAGGTTCATTAGATTTGAATATATTATCATCTTTCAAGATTCATTATCTTTATTCCCCTCGTGTCGGTACGTGACACTCCGCTTCTCATATACTATCCTGGTGTCGGAACGTGACACTCCGATCCTCATTCTATCCTGGTGTCGGAACGTGACACCCGATCCATATTCTATCCTGGTACCGGAACGTGGCACCCGATCCATATACTATCCTGGTGTCGGAACGTGACACTCCGATCCTCATATACTATCCTGGTACCGGAACGTGGCACCCGATCCATATACGATCCTGGTGTCGGAACGTGACACTCCGATACTCATATACTATCCTGGTACCGGAACGTGGCACCCGATCCATATACTATCCTGGTGTCGGAACGTGACACTCCGATCCTCATATACTATCCTGGTACCGGATCGTGGCACCCGATCCCCTAATCTCACTACTTTCGTTCATCAAGCCTTCTTTTATACCAAGGCATCATCATTAACAAAGTAGATTAGGGTTTCTTTTCAAGATTTAGGATTCAATAGCTTCATCATGCTTATTATATCACAATTACATAATCACATTCATGCAAGCATACAATTAAGCATATAGAAGGGTTTACAATACTACCAATACATATCGTTCGCTATTAAGAGTTTACTACGAATAGCATAAAAATAACCATAACCTACCTCCACCGAAGATTAGTGATCAAGCAAGCAATTTTCCAAGCTTTGTTTCTCTTCGTTTCTCCTCTTTCTCGTTCGACTTCCTCCCTCTTTCTCTTGTTCTTTCTATTTTCTTTATTCAAACCCTCTTTCTTTTACCCTAGATAGTATATAATTAAGAATAAAAGATGACAATAATAACCCACTAATTAACTTAAGGTTACCTCTTTTAACCCCCAAGTAATTAGACTTATTAACATTAACCCACTAACTTTATAATTAAAGCAGGAATAGTCAAAAACGTCCCTTAAAACGTATAGAGAAATCCGACCCGGACTGGGATTGCGCAACCTGCGACGACCCGTCGCGCCTGTGACGGCCCGTCGCGCCTGCGACGGTCCGTCCTGCTGCTCCGTCACAGACTTCAGAGACTCAATTTCTCTGAAGAGTCTGTGACGGTCCATCACACCTGTGACGGTCCGTCCTGCCATTCCGTTACGAAGTTCAGAGAGTCGATTTTAGTACCAAATTCTCAGATTTTCTAAGTGTTTTGAAACGAGACCCTGCGACGGTCCGTCGTGCCCATGACGGTCCGTCGTGGGGTCCGTCGATTCTGCCAGTTTTTCCAGAATTGAAGTCTGCTGCTCAAAACGACTAAACAGGTCGTTACAGTCGTGCCCATGACGGTCCGTCGTGGGATCCGTCGACTCAGAAAGCTATTACCACAAATAAACTCTACTGCTCAAAACGACTAACAGGTCGTTACAAATTGATCATGTATTTTCTTAAACTACGATTATGCGGTCATTATTTGTCAATTCTTAAATTATCAATTCTATATTCTTTTTTCTATCTCTTTAGAATTGTGCTATTTAATTCACAACTTTTAAATATAAAATAGATATTATGTTGGAGATAAAATAGGTTTAATAAAATTATGTGACTACTTAGGTTTAGAAAACATATATATTATTAAAAAGGAAATTACATACATCGAATTAAGATAAAATAAATATTATTTTGGAAATAAAATAGGTTAATTTAAACTATATAAATACCTATGTTTAAAAAATATTATATATAATTAAAAAGGAAATTACATACATGGAAGATTGTAGGATTATATTGAATACGTTGTAGTAGTAATAAACATAGATGAACGATTCAAATTGTCAATAGTATAAAAAGAAACATATTTTTCACATTACTGTTATAGGGAAAAGGCTCAAATATGTCATTGAACTTAAAGAAAAGACTCATTTATGACATCAGTTCAATTTTTGACTCATTTATGTCATTACTGTTAAAGAAAATGTCTATTCATGCCATTATTTTTAAAAAGTTGTTTTGCAAGACCATTTTTGACACGTATCCAATTATAATTCGGCTAAGTCATCAATTCTCAAAATAAAATAATAATAATTCTGAAAAAAATGAATTTTTTTTTACTTTTTTTATTTAAAAAATTGATGACGTGGCCGAATTAAAATTTAACACGTCATCAATTTTTTAATAAAAAATTAAAATTCTATATAAAATCGAATTAATTATCTTTTGAATTTTTTAATTAAAAAAATGATGGTGTGGCCGAAAATGAAAATTGGATTCTTCTTCGAAAACTATTTTGACAATTAATTATACAACTATAAATTTAGAACATTTCCCATAATAATGTTTAAAATTTCAAAATTGTCACTCGTCGTCCTCAACATGGCTCTTTTATATAATAGAAACTAGATATCAGGTGTCCACGCCAACGTAGACCCAACGTATGTTAGTTTTTTTTTCTTCCAATTATGTGACACAAATGAAATTTAAAAAAAACTAAATTTTTATATGTGTTTTTACAAAAATAATATTTTTAATTGTTAATTTATTATCTTTCATGTTATTTTCGAATAATAAATGTTACTTTATTTGTTTCATTTTATTTGATACAAGTGATTTTAGGTAAATCAACGAAATTTCTTATATGATTCTCACATATTTTTAGTTGTCATTTTACTGTGATTCATAATACTTTTCAGTTGTTGTGTTATTTCAAATAATATATGCAACTTTTTTGTTTCGATAAAAATAAGGTAGTAACCAAATTTCATTATGTTTTTAAGCATATTTTTTGAAAATTATCTTAAATTGTTACATTGCGTTTTTAAGCTTCTTTTTATGTAATTTTTAATATATGACTCCATCCTTTTAAATTTAAATGAACTTATTTCATATTTTTCATTTCAAAAAGAAAATAACTTCTAAATTTTATTTTTTTGTATAACATATTTAAGATCACAAAATTTAAATATACATATAAATTTTAGTTTTAATATTGATTAATTCCACCTAATATTATACCTGTTATATAATTATTAAGAACTAAGTGTAATAATAGTTTATTTACTTTTATATATATAATAAGGGATCCCACATAATTAATATATATCATAATAACTCATAAGAAATGAAGAAATAACAAAAATGAGGTAATACTAATAAGAATAATTAAATATATTTCTAGAACTATTTAATTTTCTTGTTATCATTCTTGGTAGATTTTTGCTATAATAATAGAAGTAAGAAGAATCCAATGGAGAGGATGCTAGAATAAAGTTGAGTGCGTGGTAACAAAATGATCTTGGGGCATTGAGTGACACGTGTAACAAGAAGTATAGATATTTTATGAAAGTTATATGACTGATTTACCGTTGGTCGTCTCATTGCTCTTCACTCTTCTATATAATAGAAATAAATTAATATAATATAAATTAGATAATTTAAGGCCCGTGATACGGGCCCAATATAATTTTACATACTTTGATAAATATATAACATAAATTCAAAACTTAAAATATCATAATCCTCTCTCGGATATATTCTTATTCCCGCTCGGATATATCCATCCCTTCTCCGATGCATAGATATCCCCTCTTGGATACATCCTTCCCATGAAGAAATATATATATATATATATATATATATATATATATATATATATATATATATATATATATATATCATTAGTTATGTATCAGACAATTAAGGAATGTATTCGATAGAAATGAAATTTTGAGATTTTTGTAATTGAGAAAACTTCTGGGATAGGATGTAATTAGCCTCTAAATATATAAGATTTCTATATTTTATACTATTATTTTCCACAATAAAAAACTTCAATATATTACTTAATAATCTTTTTCAAATGTTCATACGACATAAATGTGTCATTTGCAATCCTTTTTGAGAAAGTTGAATTCTAAAAAGAAAATCTGTTTAGCAAGGAAATAGAGAATTGCATTAGATTATGAAATAAAACATTTCGTATTCTAGGAATATGTAAAATGTTGATATCTTTGAAAAAGTTCATCGATCTTCATATATTTTCTCAAGTGATATCTATTTTCTACAACATTATCATCTTATTTTTTGTAATATTTGTACCATAAGCTTTGCATATGATAAAATACCAATCACTGATCAACCATTTCGTAAAGATCAATTCAAAACCTTTCAAATCTCTACTGTTTCAACGATGTATAATGTGTTTTTAGTTTGCTTTGTCGGTGAATTTTGTGATACATTTCATTATTCTCTTCAATAATAGAAACACTTCTATTTATCTTAGTATTAAAATTGAAAGTATTTGTTAAAAGCTTGATTTCTAACTTCCACAACAACTAAAACAATCATAAAATCAAATTTATTTCTATATACAATAACAATTATCATAATGTTATATTCTTAATATTAAAAGTATTTATTAATATATTGATCTCTTACTCCACAAAAACAAAAACAATCATGAAAATAATTTTATTTCTATATACGATAACAATTGATATAATGTTATATTCTAAATTACATTAATAATTTTCTTTGATACTACACTCTGAATATCATATCATAAAAGAAAACCTGGAATCTTACCCCCCACAAAATAACCAATATACTTATTTTTTTTCAAGTTATTATTTAGTTTTTAATTTTTTTCCTCTATATTTCTCAAGCCCTTTTCTATTGACATTTTTATTTTTGTTTTTTCTTTATTTTTTAACTACTTAACTTTCTTTCATTTGTATTTTAATATTCCTTAGAATTTGAATATTAATTTTTTTACTGTCAAATTTTTCCTGTAAAATAGTTTATCATATTTGATATCAATAAAATATTCTATATGAATTTTTCCTGTTAAATAGTCAAACATTGTTCATTCTTTTAATCACTTAATTTTATATATCTTCAAATTAATTTAAAAATATCAATACGTCATTTTAAAGATTATTTTAAAAATCAAGATACAAATTTAGTGATCAAATTTTCTAACAAATATTAAAGTATGTTTACTCAATAATTCTTTAAAGTATTTTTGGGAACAAAAATATTAATTATTCAAACACATTTTATTATAATTTGTTCAAAATTTTCTTTAAGAAACATGTCAAAACAAGTTTAGCATTTATGATTGTTTGTAAAAAGTTAATTAATAGAAACTTTTCATTTTAACACAATTATAAAAGAAAAATTACTAAACTACACAACTTTATTTACCTAATTCTAATATTTCCACACTTTTTTATTAAAATTAAAAAATCCTTTTTTACCCCCAATGATACTTTACTTACTTTTCACATTGAAACAGTAAAACAAAAGTTTACCTTTCCCAAAATTTTCTCCCAGAACTTTCCCCTAATTTTTTAAGTTAAAAATTCAAAGCAAATTTGAAATTCAAACATTCTTATCCTTAATCATCCTGAATTGAGTCCAAAAACAGGTATATCATCTTCCGTATTACGATTTTTTTATTTTTTTCCTTTTTTGCGTTTTCACTATTTTTATTATTCTTAAAAATATATAGTTTTTTTCCAGAATTGAAATCTTTGTAGATCTGAGTTATACATCGTTGCATGACAATATAGTCATGACAAATCCAAGTTCTAGCAAGAGAAATTCGTCAAAGAGAAAACATGCATCTAGTTCGAAAGACCCAAAATCCCCTGTCACGACCCAAAAATGGGTGTGATGGCACTCGTCTTATCCCACCAAGACAAGTCAGCCTAAAACCAAATATCTAACAAAGTGCGGAAGTAAATGACAATCCAACAACAATTCCTATTATGAAACCAAGTCATATTAATCCAATCCCCAAAATCAGGTTGTCACGTGCACAAGCCTCTAATGTAAATATTAGAATTGAAATAAAATAGAAGTCTAAATGAACTTGTCTTTCAAGTAAAAACAAAGTCATAAACTGGAGTAGGAAAGTTCGCTGAGATGACAAGCAGCTACCTCACAATCCTCCACAAGATGCCTCGGAAACGAAAAGAATGACAGGTATCACGAAGATCCAGGCTCGTATCCTACAAAAATTTGTAGAAGCAAGGGGTGAGTACCAAACCACGCGGTACCCAACAAGCAAACCTCTAAACACAAGTTAAGTGAACAAAATACGGGCACTTCTTACACCATATCTAAACCTCCACGCTACAGTCTAATAGTTTACAGTTTACCAAACACACAACTCAATAACCACACTCTATCAGTTTACACATTCTCAATAACAACTCAATATTCAACAGTCACAAGCTTCACAGAGAAACACTCACAAGATCAACAAAACACATGTTCAAGTTCATCAATAATAAAATGTGTAATGCCATGAGATGCAATGTCAAGTATAGTGATGCATGTCTTCCCTAACGATACACACCCGCTTTCTCTCAGTCCGGGACCCATGGGGGACATATCTGTCCATGCATCTGTCGCGGCGCACGACACGACCCTCGATAATAGTAACCTTCGCGACGCGCAATACGTCGCTCAAAATATAATATCCATCGCGGCGCGCGATACGACCCTCGAAAATAGTACATCCTCTTACCACAACCATGTCTCAGATACAATGCAAATGACATGCTCAAATGAAAAGGAGGAGATAACCATTCGATAACAAAGCACAATTTGCAACAAGAAATACAACACCAACAATTAAGCAACAAGTCTCCAAATCATTCTCAACATCACACAAGGAAATACACGAATTTAGTACTCTTAACAAGGGTTTAGAAATCCACTTGACTCAAATAGTCGAACAATGACTCCAAAACTTGAGCCTTCCTCTTTTTGTTGACTTCCAAACCAATAAAATCTATTCAAATAAATAACCACGATATGATTTCGAAACTAACAAAATTAATATTGCTATATCTCTAGCTTAGACCCAAAACTCATCCAAATTTATAATAAAATTTCAAAATCTTTATTCCAACCAATTGATCAAATCTCATATTTTCTGAATTTCAAGTTTAGGGTTAAATCTTAATTCTCCGAATAACATAATTATAATGATTTTTATATATCATAATGCACCCACTATTTAACACATATCTCAATATATCAAAACTTGAATCCTAATATGATAATCAAATGAAAATAATTAAAGCCGAAACTAACTGCCCAACACATCAATGGCGGACTACAAAACTATCTGCTGAAACCACTTATTTTCAATGTTCCAATTCATATTTATCGTTCCACTATTAATAATCCTAATCTTGGAGTAATCATTGTCCAATGATTAGGACTAATCATTGTCCAATGATTGAACCATAATACTTATACATATTTATAACCCCAAGTTCACATATTAGTATAAATTATACACGTTTTAACCTAAAAATCTATTCCTAGTTACACAAAAATTTAATAGAAAGGATAAGAATAATTACCTTGATATCTCGAGATAAAATATCGTTGTTTCTCCTCCTTTTTCTTTTTCTTTTCTCCCTTTCTTTTCTTTTCTTACCTGCGTATTTTTTTTTCCAGATCGTTCCTTTCTTTCTGTTTCTTCAAGCCATGCGGCTTTTTAATAGCCTAGGGCACTTTGCCCCCCCCCTTTTTTTATTATTATTTTATTAATTTATTTAATTAATTTCTTTTCCATTTTTTTTAAATTATATATGTATTAAAAGTAACACTTTCTAATAACCTATTTAAATATTTCAAACTTGGCCTATTATTATTAAAAATAAATAAATTACCCGACATTAATTAATTTAGTTAAATGACAATTAAAAATTATCAAAAATGATCTTTTCGGATCCGGGTCATTACATTATCCACCACTAAAAATCATGTTCGTCCCCGAACATAAGGAAGAAGAAGAAAGAATAATTGACATTATCAAAAGCTTGAATTATTATCTACTAGTTGGTGTTCATATCTCCAAGTGAGCTCTTCCTTAAGACCATTCCATCAAGATAGAGTACTTAGAACTGAGCCTTTGAATCAAACTTTGGAAAATCTATAAATCAAGAGAGACTATCAAGCCACAATTAACTCATGAATCCAATTAAAACTAAAACCCATTGGACCTTAACACAACCACCATGATGAATTTTTTTTCCTGACATAACTAAGATAACCTTCTAAATCAATACTGAATACGAACAAAAAGTGAACATGAACCCACTACCACACACTCTCAATGCACAAATTGTTACCGGTCTTATTATGATTCTCTTCTCACAACATAACCTCTCTACAACTTAAGTTATAATAAAAATTTGATCTTTAGACATCGGGTAGTCATCATGGAAAATCAAACTTATGCAACCCGAAGAAAAATAAGATTAAGTAAACACCCAACAAGCGATACACTTCAAATGTAGAATCTCTAATATACTTCAACTATTCTAAACAACTCCGAATATTCCATAATTGAAATTACTAAGTCCGCCAAAGGATCCTACTCTGTCGAGAGGACATAAGAGGATCGGTACATCCGATCCACCACTAGGGGTTCACCCGTAGTTGTAGAAATACACATGAGCATATGTATTGAATCATACTCTAAACCATGTTTAAAATGAAGAAGGTAATCACATAAAGATGTATAGAACCAAGGTCGAATAAAACTAAATACTTCTTCCATAATATCCATATTGAATATTTCCATTCATCTTACTACATCCCTTAATTTTTAGCCATCCAAAACCAACCAGTCTGATATCTATTATAATCTTACACATATTCGACTTATCAAACTTCACATACTCTCACAAGGCTCCACTAAAGCCAACACTCTTAATGCTAACAAACATCATAACAACACCATCCATTTACCTTACTCTCAAACCGCCACTAGTATTAGGTCTTCTTAGCGCACACATTATCGCCTCTAAAAAAAATTTCAAATTATGGCGCTTTGTCTTTCCATTTAAGCATAGCATGATAGATATAAGTCACACCCAAAACCAATAACACTAATTTCAAATCTATATTTATCCATCAGGGTAAAATAATTAAGTCACACTTAATGTCAACTTCACCTAAACTTTCACATACCATTTTCAACCACCATCATTTACCTCATGCAATAACTCCAAGAAACCCTTGATCACTCCAATATTTATGAATACTATAATCTCATAACCTCTACTCACCATTAACACATTATAACAATCTATTTTGTCTCATCAACAAAGTACTTTTAATCCCCTCCGATCCTCATTAACCATGTAAAATTGTAGGTCCACACTATTTAACATCCATTTGTTACCTATCACATTCTGAACAATCTACCTCGACATAACCATATATAATCTTTCACACGTCATTTATTGTAATCCAATTCTCCAAATTCCTCTAAAGATACATCTTTGACCCTTACAATCTGAGTAAATATCCTTATTCTTGCCTCCTCCTGAAGGTTATATAGCCTATCATTGATTCATTATGTTAAGGCTATAGCTCATTACAATTCAATTTGAGTGGTGCCCCAACACCTCATACAACTTTCCAAGAATCAAACTACTAATCAATAAAAAAAAAATCATAAACTTAGATAGTCATAAGTCATCATTGTAATACAATACTTATTTAACAAACCATTCTTATCATACAATTGCATCGTATTCACAATCCATCACGAACTCTTACTACCATTATGCCCAATTAACTCGTTTCATCACCACGAAGTCAACCATTTCACCAATATGACACCTTAAATCTAGTTATACCAATCAAAATCAAACTAACTCAATCTCATGTGCACTTCCGTACAATAATCTTCAATTACCTTCACAGAAGTATATCTTGAGACTTCTTTTACCTATAAGCTTGTCAATCTGATATATATTTATTTCCTTGGACATTAAAATGAAATCATCGGTCCATATTTAGAAATTTTGAAATACACTTCTCAACTCAACACATTAATATCGTATCAACGATCCACCACTAAAAGTTTTCTTATAAAAATGCTTAACTCAAGTGTCCATAGTAACTAGTTGGTTTCCCAAATATGAATTTAACATCGAATCTCATTATATGAGCATGTGATACAACTTATAACTCCATATGTAGTTAGTATTCATGTTTAACAATTAACATATCTGTTTTTCATATACCACTAGTACCACATCGTGAAAGTCCGTTACATCCACCACTAGAACATATCATACCTACCGAGGATCATATCCAAATAGGTTACACATTTCTACCTATCTAATAGCTTTAAAATAATATCAAATTCGTTCCATATCTAGCCAAGCTATATATATTCTTTCGTAGGACATGTCGATAACAAAAGTAACACATTCCATATATCTAGCCATGTACCTATCAGTACCATTGTAATAGTCATATCATGCCTTTCTTTGGTATACACTCAATCTATGAAACCACAAAAGAGATTCTGACTTCAATTGATGCAACATCATTCGCTAAGCAACCCATTAATGTTATGACAAATATATCAACGGTATTTTTCAAGTTACACTATTCATTATCTAGCCAACTCTTTGAACATTTAACTTCTGATTGTCGAACCACTCCAGATATTGTTTATACCACATAAGTACTATTTCTTTTACTATGGTAACTGACCTTACTCAACCCCTTCAAATATGATCACACATTCCTTTCATAAATATATCATTTCCACCTTAATACCAGATTTAATTAACATCCAGCCAATGCACGACACACCAATTATTAATATGAGGAACTACGCATGAGTCATAACATAAATGAGAGTGAATGTAGTGAAGCGATAAGAATCAAAACGGAATCAAGTACGCATGATAGAGATCCAAGAAGTGAAGATTCTTCTTAAAAGTCACTATAGCCTCTCGAAGATAAGTACAGACGTCTCCGTACCGATCCTCGAGACGCTATTTAGACTCGACATGTACACACGTGAGACCTATGAACCTGGGGCTCTGATACTATTTTGTCACGACCCAAAAATGGGTGTGATGGCACTCGTCTTATCCCACCAAGACAAGTCAGCCTAAAACCAAATATCTAACAAAGTGCGGAAGTAAATGACAATCCAACAACAATTCCTATTATGAAACCAAGTCATATTAATCCAATCCCCAAAATCAGGTTGTCACGTGCACAAGCCTCTAATGTAAATATTAGAATTGAAATAAAATAGAAGTCTAAATGAACTTGTCTTTCAAGTAAAAACAAAGTCATAAACTGGAGTAGGAAAGTTCGCTGAGATGACAAGCAGCTACCTCACAATCCTCCACAAGATGCCTCGGAAACGAAAAGAATGACAGGTATCACGAAGATCCAGGCTCGTATCCTACAAAAATTTGTAGAAGCAAGGGGTGAGTACCAAACCACGCGGTACCCAACAAGCAAACCTCTAAACACAAGTTAAGTGAACAAAATACGGGCACTTCTTACACCATATCTAAACCTCCACGCTACAGTCTAATAGTTTACAGTTTACCAAACACACAACTCAATAACCACACTCTATCAGTTTACACATTCTCAATAACAACTCAATATTCAACAGTCACAAGCTTCACAGAGAAACACTCACAAGATCAACAAAACACATGTTCAAGTTCATCAATAATAAAATGTGTAATGCCATGAGATGCAATGTCAAGTATAGTGATGCATGTCTTCCCTAACGATACACACCCGCTTTCTCTCAGTCCGGGACCCATGGGGGACATATCTGTCCATGCATCTGTCGCGGCGCACGACACGACCCTCGATAATAGTAACCTTCGCGACGCGCAATACGTCGCTCAAAATATAATATCCATCGCGGCGCGCGATACGACCCTCGAAAATAGTACATCCTCTTACCACAACCATGTCTCAGATACAATGCAAATGACATGCTCAAATGAAAAGGAGGAGATAACCATTCGATAACAAAGCACAATTTGCAACAAGAAATACAACACCAACAATTAAGCAACAAGTCTCCAAATCATTCTCAACATCACACAAGGAAATACACGAATTTAGTACTCTTAACAAGGGTTTAGAAATCCACTTGACTCAAATAGTCGAACAATGACTCCAAAACTTGAGCCTTCCTCTTTTTGTTGACTTCCAAACAAATAAAATCTATTCAAATAAATAACCACGATATGATTTCGAAACTAACAACATTAATATTGCTATATGTCTAGCTTAGACCCAAAACTCATCCAAATTTATAATAAAATTTCAAAATCTTTATTCCAACCAATTGATCAAATCTCATATTTTCTGAATTTCAAGTTTAGGGTTAAATCTTAATTCTCCGAATAACATAATTATAATGATTTTTATATATCATAATGCACCCACTATTTAACACATATCTCAATATATCAAAACTTGAATCCTAATATGATAATCAAATGAAAATAATTAAAGCCGAAACTAACTGCCCAACACATCAATGGCGGACTACAAAACTATCTGTTGAAACCACTTATTTTCAATGTTCCAATTCATATTTATCATTCCACTATTAATAATCCTAATCTTGGAGTAATCATTGTCCAATGATTAGGACTAATCATTGTCCAATGATTGAACCATAATACTTATACATATTTATAACCCCAAGTTCACATATTAGTATAAATTATACATGTTTTAACCTAAAAATCTATTCCTAGTTACACAAAAATTTAATAGAAAGGATAAGAATAATTACCTTGATATCTCGAGATAAAAATATCGTTGTTTCTCCTCCTTTTTCTTTTTCTTTTCTCCCTTTCTTTTCTTTTCTTACCTGCGTATTTTCTTTTCCAGATCGTTCCTTTCTTTCTGTTTCTTCAAGCCATGTGGCTTTTTAATAGCCTAGGGCACTTTGCCCCCCCCCCCCCTTTTTTTTATTATTATTTTATTAATTTATTTAATTAATTTCTTTTCCATTTTTTTTAAATTATATATGTATTAAAAGTAACACTTTCTAATAACCTATTTAAATATTTCAAACATGGCCTATTATTATTAAAAATAAATAAATTACCCGACATTAATTAATTTAGTTAAATGACAATTAAAAATTATCAAAAATGATCTTTTCGGATCCGGGTCATTACACCCCCAAAGAAAAGGGGTAGAAAGCCGACACCTCCGAGTGTTCCACCAACACTACCAAAGGTGTGTACATTTGTTTCCATACCCATCGATTCATATTTTTTAGTTAGTCTGATGATTCTGATTTTTACGTATCAATTATTTTGTATCAAGATTTTGTATTTTTTCGTTAGGCTGATGATTTATTTGTGTCTATTAAGTATTGTTTAATTTTTATAAGAATTTGTATATATTTGTTAGTCTGCTGATTCAATTTTTTTAAATATTGATTTTTTTCGTATTTATGTGCCCTCATGATAAACTGATTTATGTGTTAATTTTAGGTATTTTACATATATATTGATGTATCATATATACTATTTAAGTATCAGTTTGTTATATATATTTATTTGTATCTTTATATAAAGAATAATGAAATTATTTGCTATTTGTATATCTTTTTATGTTGCACACGAAATATAAAGATGTTTAAGTTTGATGTGTTGCTGTTTTTTGTATAAATTTGCATGTAAAATAAGGTATCAACAAATACGGAACACTGTTATGAAAATATGGTATGGACAAAGTCAAGACAGGATATGTTAGTGATAGAGAAGATCCAACAAGGCCAAAGAGCGGGTATACTACACAGGTTGTATTGGTTGATTTTGATTACATAGGTTTCTATTATGTTGAAATTACGTTAATTAATATTGGGATAATGCCCAAGTAACCCCTCAACCAATGCCCGAAATCTCAGAGACACACTTCTACTATACTAAGGTCCTATTACCCCCCTGAACTTATTTTATTAATAATTTTTACCACTTTTTAGCTTACGTGACACTATCTTGTGGGCCCAACGATGATTGACTTTTTTTTTGACATAGTGCCACGTAAGCTAAAAAGGGGTAGAAAATTATATATAAAATAAGTTCAGGGGGGTAATAGGACCTTAGTAGAGTATAAGTGTGTCTCAGGATTTCGGGCTTAGGTTGAGGGGGTACTTGGATATTTTTCCATTAATATTTTGTATTACTTCTCTTTTTCGTTCAATCTTTCTAAGTAGTTATTAATTTGAAGAATATCTTTTGTCAAATATTTGTCTCCAATTATATAAGTTAATTAACAGTAACTATAAATTATTTTTGTAAAAGTAAGATCTACAAAATAACTGATGATATCAAATAAAATTAGTTCACAGTACACCTCATACTTTATTTACACAATTATTACACAAATTGATACAAAGTAATTTAATTAAAATGTCGTTGTTTTTGAGTAAATCTCAAGATATGATACTATATTATAATCAGATACAAAATTTTCATAGAATTATTAAGTATATGATACATATTTTAGTATCAAAAAATAAAATAAGTCTATCTTTAACAATTTATACAAATTAATGTAATCAATAGATTTAGTATCGTACAACATATTTATATATATATATATATATTATAATTTTGTCAACTTTTTTGTCTCCAATTCCATAAGTTAATTAACAGTACATATAAACTATTTTTGTAAAAGTAAGATCTACAAAATAAATGATGATACCATATAAACTTTGTTCAAAGTATACCTGATACTAAATTTACACAATTGTTACACAATGTATGATACTATATTACAATCAGATACACAAAATCTATAGTATTATTGAGTATATGATACATATTTTATCATCAAAAAATAAATTTGTGTATCTTTATGTAACGACATGTTTAGACGTTTCCAGCAGTAGAATCACTGTGATAAAAAACTGACTGTGTCGACGGATCACATGACGGACTGTCATTGTCACGACGGACCGTCGAGTGTCTCCGTGCCAAAACACTTAAACTCTGAAATTTGGGTACGGGGAATCAACTCTCTGAACTTTGCGACGACGTGGCGGCACGGACCGTCGTAGGCACGACGGACCGTCACAGACCTCTTAATTGAAATTGAGTCTCTGAACTCTGTGACGGACCTGCAGTACGGACCGTCACAGTCATGACGGACCGTCACAGGCTGCGTAACCCCGACTGGGTCGGATTTCTGTTAAAAGTTTTTAAGGGGTGTTTTGGACTATTACTGCTTATGATTATAAAGTTAGTGGTTTAAAGTTTAATAACTTATTTACTTGGGGGTTAAAGGAGATAACCTTGAAATAAATAGTGGGTTAATTTTATCATCTTTTATACTTAATTATATGGTATTAGGGTAAAACAAAGGGAATTTGAAAGAGGAGAAAATTAAAAAGAAATGAAGAGAGAAACAAGCGAGAGAAAGAGAAGAACGCAGAGGAAAGCAAAGCTTTTGGGGGATTGCTTGCTTGATCACGATCCTTCGGTGGAGGTAGGTTATGGTTTATGCTATTTAATTGTAAACTCTTGATAACAAATGATATGTATTGGGTAGTATTGTAAAGTCTTCTATATGCTTAATTGTGTGCTTGCATGATGTGATTATGTGATGGTAATGGATTGGAAAGATGAGGCTGTGAATCTTAAACCTAAAATCCACTTTTTTAATGATGATACCTTCGTATAAAAGAAGGCTTGATGATCTAAAAGAATGAGATTAGGGGATCGGGTGTCAAGAACCAACACGTAGAATTAGGGGATCAGAGTGTCACGTACCGACACCAGGAATTAAAAGATCGGGTGTCACGAACCGACACGTAGTAGTAGGGGATCGGAGTGTCACGTTCCGACACCAGGATAGTAAGATGAATGAATATTGAGGGGATCGGAGTGTCACGTTCTGACACTAGGATAGTGAAGAGAATGAATCTTGAATTATGCTAATATACTCAGATTTAAAGAACCTGTTTCCCAAATGAGTATGGTGTGGAGGCTTGAGTCCTCATAGATGTGCTTGGTGTTGTGGCTAATGGTTATGGTACATGTTGTTGTCACCTATTAAGTATCTGGTTGGTTTTATGCTATTATCTGATATATATTGCTTTCTATTTTGAGTTGGCCGCTGATACTTACTCAGTACTTGTGCCTTGTACTGACCCCTACTTGTAATTTTCTTCTTTGTTATTTGTGGAGTGCAGCAAACGTGCCATCGACTTCGACTCATCCTCAACCCTAGCCAGTCTTCATCGCGTCAGATTTCAGGGTGAGCTATTGTTCTTAGCTCGGACTGGATTCTCTCTCATTCAGGTCTTGATGTCCTCGAAGTTCGGACATGGACCATCTGTTTACTTAATTTAGCTTCCTAGACACTCTTGATTTAGTAATTTGAGGATAGAATGTTCTTGTGGTGATGACTTCCAGATTTTGGGAATAATAAGTATTAAATTTTAGAAGTTATTTATTGGTTATAGTAATGAGTTTTAAGTCTTCCGCATTATTTTCTGTTTATTATGGTTGAAATGTTGGGGTTTAGATTGGTTGGTTCGCTCACATAGGAGGGTAAGTGTGGGTGCCACTCGCGGCTCGTTTTGGGTCCTGACACTTCAACAATTAATACAAAATTATGTAATGAATATATTGAGTATCGTTTAGCATATTGAATCATATACTACTCTGTATATATTTAGTATCGCTTGTTGTATTGCATTGAATAACAAAATTTTGTTATCAGATACATTATATATTTACCATTATATGTAAATGAGATTAGACAAGTTATGAATTTGTCAATTTCTTTGAACTTTATATATTACAGTCAAAATTTGGTATTACTTAGTATCTATATACATTTTGTAGCTTGAAACATTCACATGGTTTTAATCACATCAAATGAAAAAGTTCAAATCTTATTAGAAAATTAATAATATCCAGAAACATTATTACACATCAAGCATAAAATAAGAAAAAAAATAATCATCAAAAAATTAGTATCTCTTCAACACACATGATGACACCTGTTGTTGCATAAAAATTCAGTATCACTTCAACACCTTTATCTGATGTATCAATGCATAGAGGATACGTTCCGAATCCAACCTCATGTTTCTTAATTTCTATGTAAAATTTTAAACCCATATCAGTTCGAATACATAATGGAGACAAATTACCTTCAATAATATATCTAATATCAATATTTTTTTTCGATTTATCAATACCCAGCTCATACCGCAAATTACTGAAATAAGATTCATGAACGAAATGTTTTCCCCAACCACTAGCCAATCACTTTTGTATGCTCATATATAACAACACTCTCCCATATTCCAGAATGTCGTAACAAGATCGAAGTATTCATTTTTGAATCATTACAAATTTTGTTCTTTATTTTTTTAAAAAAGCTCGATTTTTTTGATTCACAGTCTGAAGTTTTAAATATTTGAAATTCAATAATGAGATAAATTAGTACATGATGTTTATGCAAATTAGACGCTTAATTTGTTAAACGTCAACGTGAATTGTGGAATACTTCTTATCCCTTTTATTGCGTCGTAACTATTAAAAACAAGCAAATAATTAAAGTATCCGCCCACTATAATTTAAGTATCATTATCTTATTTTAATTATCCGGACTACTCAAAAAAAAAAAGATTCTAGGTAAATATGGATACAAAAGGGATACAATGTAATTTATCCCTTAGAGTATGTGATTTCCCTAATTTTTACTTATAAAAATATCTTTATGGGTCTATTTTAAAAGTAAAGACATGTACAAATTCTTCTAGATTTTCATTTTGGTCATTAATTATACAATTATTGTTTCACCCTTAAATACTATTAAAATTACTATAATCCCATTGTTTATTAGATATTTTTGGTTTAATGAATTTTTGACACTGTTAAAAAAACTCTATAAAAAATGTGCATCCAAATTAAATTTCACATCATTATTAGGATACACATGTCATTAAAGAAAATATATTTGATTGTATTGTTATTATAGATCTATTACCACTTTTTTGATGCTCCATTTGTTTCATTTTATGTGATACATGTAATTATAGAAAAATCAGTGAAATTTCTTATATGATTCTCACATATTTATAGTTGTTATTTTACTTTGATTCATAATACTTCTTAGTTCTTACGTTATTTTCAAATAATATATGTCACTTTTTTTTTTGTTTTGATTAAAATAAGGGAGTCAACCAAATTTCATTATGTTTTTTAAATATGTTTTTATAAAAGTATCTTAAACTGTTACATTGCGTTTTTAAGCTTCTTTTTTATGTAATTTTCAAATTTGTAACAAATTAGATATTAATACGAAGAGTTAAAGTTTTCTAATAATTATATTTCATTTTTAATATACGACTCCCTCCTTTTCGATTTATATGAACTTATTTTTTAATTTAATTTTAAAAAAATAATTTCTAAATTTTAATTTTTTATATATCATATTTAAAGTCAAAAAATTAAAAATATTTCAATAAACAAAATTTTAATATATATTTAAATTTTAGTTTTAATTTTCACTGATTTTACCGAATATTATGCTTTATATATAATTATTAAGAATTAAGCATAATCATAATTTATTTACTTTTATATAATAAATAGATATCATAATAACTAATAAAAAAATGAAGAAATAACAAAAATGAGGTAATAATTAATAAGAATAATTAAAGATATTTCCAGTTCTATTTGATTTTCTTGTCATCATTCTTAATAGATTTTTGTTTACATGAAGTTACATTTCTACCTTTGATCATTATTCACTTCATATATATAAATTTGTTTTTAGAATTACTTATTCTTGAAAGATTTTTGTTAGTATGAAATTAAATTGTTAATCTTGGTCGTCCTTAATACAAATGTATCATTCTATTCATTTTTATTTGTTAAGTTACTTTTTAACATTTTTTTCTTTAATTCCAATCTAATTTATATTATTAATTATATCACACTTATTTATTATCAACTATATTAATTAGAACCAAAATAAATATTACAATAATTAATTCATGATAAATTTTTATATAAAAAGTAATATTTTTAAATAAGCATAATCAATTGAAAAAATATTAAGAATTAAATTAAAGTAATAGTAAAATAGAGTAATAATAAAATATATATCACAATAACTCACAAAAGAAAAAAAGAGAAGTAATAACAAAATAAGTTAATGGTAATAATAATAACTTGAGATGTTTCTAGAACTATTTAATTTTCTTGTTATCATTATTGGTAGATTTTTGTTAGTATGAAATTACATTTTTGCCCTTGATCATTATTCACTTCATATATAAAAAAATATTTCTAAAATTATGTATTATTTTTCTTAATAGATTTTTATTTGCATGAAATTACATTTATGCCCTTGATCATCCTTCACTTTACTCTTCTATATAATAGAAAAATAAATATATATATATTTCTTATATTCATGATTCAAAAAGTCATAATTATATATCTATTTATGGAATTTAACCTATGGCTCAAAATGTCATAATATTATTTCCATTCATGATATTTAATTTATAATGTAAATTGCGTAGACAATATATAAATAACAACCCTTACTTATGTTGGAAATCTCATTTTTCCAACAACTTAGCCCCAAACAAATATTTTGTAAAAGACAAACGTAATAAATCACAATTCTTATCTTGTGTTCACATTTTAAACTCTATATAATTTCCCCTTTAATTTTTGTAATATCATATTTAATGTACTGATCACAAAGTCAATTTATTTTCTACTATATAAAGAGATCACTTACTATGAACGCATAACATTTCTCTATCTCTACTCATCAATCGAAAGGTCTGTAAAATCTCTTTTATATATCTCTTTTTCTCTGTCTTAGTTATTTCTTATATAAATTGATTGGTAAACAATTATATTAAGACTTTTTCTTTTTGTGTTTTTTTTTGTTAATTTTTTTATTGAACAAAAATTTAGCAAAGAAAAATGACAGATTCTGGGAAAAAACAAGATGGAGAATCATCGACCACCCCAAAAAGACAAAGACATTGCCACAAGGATGATGTGGAGAAAACTCAACAACTTGAAGAGTAAGAACAATTTTATTTAAAAAACGACAAATAGAAAATTGAACCTCCATGTATGCTCAAGTTTTTAAGTTTCGTCTGCTTAAAGGTATGATGCTATTTTCTTAAGAGATATGAGTGAATAAATAAAAACTCATTACCGGTATGATAATTTATTTTTTACTTTTTTGCATTAATTTATATTGATTTTATGTTTTCCTTTCTTTCTTTAATGATCTCATTCATATTTAGTAAAAGATCTATATTTTGATTTTGCTATTAAATTGTTTTTGACTGATATGCTAAAATGATTCAAACATAGTTTTTTTTGGATGATTGATCTACTGTGTACATACAAAAATGGGTTGGCTTATTCTTGATTATTCATTAAAAAGCTTACCATAAAGAGATAAGTTTCTTTAATTTTAATGTCTTAATGTTTTTTGCTAATGCATACAGAAAAAAAACAATTACTTTCGGATTGATATGATACCTTTTTGAGGCTTTACTAATTTAAATTTACATCAAAATATCTAAACTTGGAGTCTTAGTAATTCAGATTTGCAGAGAAAAAATTACTTTAGGTCCAACTAATCAGTATTTGAATTGAAAAGTCCCACTTTAGGACCCAATTAAGTCATATTTTGTATGAAAAAGTCTCATGTTGGGGGTGGGGGGTGGGGACAAGTTTCAAGCAAATACGAGGCCTCTCTTAAAAAAGATAAATACATAGTTATCACTCCTCAATACCTAGATCAGTATGTAATGCCTACTACTCTAAATTCCATTGGAAATTAGGTTCATTTTTGTGGTAAAATCTTCTTGTCACCACCCAAAACGAGCCGCGAGTGGCACCCACACTTACCCTCCTATGTGAGCGAACCAACCAATCTAAACCCCAACATTTCAACCATAATAAACAGAAAATAATGCGGAAGACTTAAAACTCATTACTATAACCAATAAATAACTTCTAAAATTTAATACTCATTATTCCCAAAATCTGGAAGTCATCACCACAAGAACATTCTATCCTCAAATTACTAAATCTAAGAGTGTCTAGGAAGCTAAATTAAGTAAACAGATGGTCCATGTCCGAACTTCAAGGACATCAAGACATGAATGAGAGAGAATCCAATCCGAGCTAGGAACAATAGCTCACCCTGAAATCTGACGTGATGAAGACTGGCTAGAGTTGAGGACGAGTTGAAGTCGATGGCACGTTTGCAGCACTCCACAAATAACAAAGAGAAACATACAAGTAGGGGTCAGTACAAGGCACAAGTACTGAGTAGGTATTATCGGCCAACTCAAAATAGAAAGCAATATATATAAGATAATAACATAAAACCAACCAGATACTTTAAAGGTGACAACAACAAGTACTATAACCATTAGCCACAACACCAAGCACATATATGAGGACTCAAGCCTCCACACCATACTCATTTGGGAAATAGGTTCTTTGGAATTGAGTATATTAGCATAATTCAAGATTCATGCGCTTTACTATCCTGGTGTCGGAACGTGACACTCTGATCCCCTCAATATCATTCATCATACTATCCTAGTGTCAGAACGTGACAATCCGATCCCCTACTATCCTGGTGTCGGAACGTATCACTCCGATCCCCTACTATCCTGGTGTCGGAACGTGACACTCCGATCCTCTACTATCCTGGTGTCAGAACGATACACTCCGATCCTCTACTATCCTGGTGTCGGAACGTGACACTCCGATCCCCTAATCTCATTCTTTTAGATCATCAAGCCTTCTTTTATACCAAGGCATCATCATTAACAAAGTGGATTAAGGTTTTAGAGTCACAGCCTCATCTTTCCAATCCATTACAATTACGTAGTCACATCATGCAAGCATACAATTAAGTATATAGAAGACTTTACAATACTACCCAATACATATCATTCGCTATTAAGATTTTACTATGAAATAGCATAAACCATAACCTACCTCCACCGAAGGATCGTGATCAAGCAAGCTATCCCCCAAAACCTTTGCTTTCCTCTGCGTTCTTCTCTTTCTCCCTCGCTTGTTCTCTCTTCTTTTCGGTTTAATTTTTCTCCTCTTTCAAATTCCCTTTGTTTTTTACCCTAATTACCATATAATTAAGTATAAAAGTTGATAAAAGTAACCCACTATTTATTTCAAAGTTATCTCCTTTAACCCCCAAGTAATTGAATTATTAACATTAAACCTCTAACTTTAAAATCATAAGCAGGAATAGTCCAAAACACCCCTTAAAAACTTTTAACAGAAATCCGACCCAGTCAGGGTTACGCAGCCTGTGACAGCCCGTCGTGCCTGCGACGGTCCGCCCTGCTGTTTCCGTCACAGTGTTTAGAGACAATTTGATTTAAGAGGTCTGTGACGGTCCACCGTGCCTACGACGGTCCGTGCTGCCATGTCGTCGTGAAGTTCAGAGAGTCGATTCCCCGTACCCAAATATCAGAGTCTAAGTGTTTTGGAACAAGACCCCCTCGATGGTCCTTCATGACCATGACGGTCCGTCGTGGGATACGTCGACCTAGACAACTATTACCAGAATAAACTCTACTGCTCAAAATGACTAAATAGGTCGGAACAATAGATACCAATTTACCTATCGTTCGTCCTCGAACGATCAGAAGAAGAAAAACAAGGGTGAGAAAGAGTACCTGAATCTGTGAAAAGGTGTGGATATATTTCTTGCATATCAGCCTCCTTCTCCCAAGTGGACTCTTCAACTGGTCGATCCTTCCATTGAACCTTGATGGATGCAATCTCCCTTGATCTCAACTTGCGGACTTCTCTATCTAAAATGGCAACAGGCTCCTCCTCATAAGACAAATTTTCATCAAGAAGAACTGAATCCCAACGAATGATATAGTTTCAATCCCCATGATATCTTTTCAGCATAGACACATGAAATATCGGGTGCACTCCTGAGAGCCCTTGGGGCAAGGCTAATTCATAAGCTACCTCCCCCACGCGCTTCAGAACTTCAAATGGACCAATGTACCTCGGATTAAGCTTACCTCGCTTACCGAACCGCATCACCCCTTTCATGGGTGAAACCTTCAGCAAGACTTGTTCACCCTCTATAAAATCCATGTCTCTAACCTTTCGATCTGCATATTCCTTCTGTCTACATTAAGCCGCTAAAAGCTTTTCTTGAATGCATTTCACTTTATCTAACGATTCCCTCAGAAGGTCAGTACCCGAAGGTCTAACCTCAAATGCATCAAACCACCCGATGGGAGACCTACATCTTCTCCCATACAGTGCCTCAAATGGGTCCATATCAATACTTGAGTGATAGCTATTATTGTATGAGAACTCTGCTAAGGGTAAGAAGTTATCCCAATGACCACCAAACTCTATCACACATGCGCGAAGCATATCCTCTAAAACCTGAATCGTTCGCTCAGACTGACCATCGGTCTGAGGGTGAAATGCAGTACTAAGATCCAACCTAGTACCTAACTCGGCATGCAATGTTCTCCAAAACTTAGAAGTAAATTATGTACCTCTATCTGATATGATGGAAAGTGGAACTCCATGCAACCGAACAACTTCTGAGATATAGAGTCTGGCTAACTTCTCTGCATTGTAAGCCACCTTAACCGGAATGAAGTGAGCAGACTTAGTTAACCTATCAACAATTACCCAAATGGAGTCATACTTACCCATTGTCTTTGGAAGGCCAACCACGAAGTCCATTGCAATTCTCTCCCACTTCCATTCAGGAATCGGCATTCTCTGAAGTGTCCCTCCAGGCCTCTGGTGTTCATACTTTACCTGATGACAATTCGGGCATTGGGCAACAAAATCAATAATGTCACGCTTCATCCTACTCCACCAAAAATGTTGCTTTAGGTCACGATACATCTTGGTTGCACCAGGATGTATAGAATACCTTGAACTATGAACCTCTGTAAGAATAGTGTGAATCAAATCATCCACGCGGGGTATACATACCGTTCCCTTAATTCTCAAAACACCTTCTTCATCGATTTTTGTTTCTTCAGCCTCTCCTCGCAATACCTTATCTCGAATCCAGATCAGTTTCTCATCAGTAAACTGCTTTCCCTTAATCTTGTCAAGAAAGGAAGATCTTGCCTCCACACAGGACAAAAATCCTCCCTCCTCTAGTACTTCCAGCCTCATAAAGTCATTAGCCAGAGTCTGAACCTCTCGAGCCAATGGGCGTCTAGAAACCTGCAAGTGAGCTAGACTTCCCATGCTTTCTGCCTTTCTACGTAAAGCATCTGCCACAACATTAGCTTTTCCCGTATGATACAAGATAGTTACATCATAGTCCTTCAGTAGTTCCATCCACCTCCTCTGTCTTAAATTCAAATCTTTCTGAGTAAACACATACTGTAAACTGCGATGATCTGTATAGACTTCACACTTAACCCCATATAGATAATGTCTCCATTTCTTTAATACGAACACTACGGCCGCCAACTCCAAATCATGGGTCGGATAATTACGTTCATGCACATTTAATTGCCTCGAGGCATAAGCAATTACATTCTTCTCTTGCATGAGCACTGCACCCAAACCGGAATAGGATGCATCACAATAAACAATGAAATTCTTACCTTCCACTGGCAGGGTAAGAATTGGTGCAGTAGTCAACAAAGTTTTGAGCTTCTTAAAGCTTTCTTCACACTCGTCTGACCATACAAATGGAACACTCTGCTTAGTCAAGTTTGTCAATTGGGAAGCAACAAAAGAGAATCCCTTGACAAATCGACGGTAGTTGATAGCTAAAACAACGAAGCTTCTTACCTCTCTAACATAAGTAGGTCTTACCCAACTCTTCACTGCTTCAATCTTAGAAGGATCCACCATCACTCCATCCTTAGAAACCACATGCCCCAATAAGGACACCGAATCTAGCCAAAACTCACACTTGGAGAATTTGGCATAAAGCTTCTTCTCCCTCAACATTTCCAATACAATTCTCAAGTGCTCCTCATGTTCTTTCCTACTCTTTGAGTATACCAACATATCATCAATGAATACAATGACAAAGAGATCAAAATATGGTTTAAAAATCCCGTTCATCAAGCTCATGAAAGCAGCAGGGGCATTCGTAAGCCCAAAAGACATTACAAAAAACTCATAATGCCCATACCTGGTCCGAAAAGCAGTTTTTGGCACATCCGTTGCCCGTATTTTCAATTGATGATAACCAGATCACAAATCAATTTTTGAGAAGGTACAAGCACCCTGTAACTGATCAAACAAATCATCGATGCGAGGAAGAGGATACTTGTTCTTAATAGTTACCTTAATCAGTTGTCTGTAATCTATGCACATCCGAAAACTTCCATCCTTCTTCTTCACAAACAAAACAGGAGCACCCCAAGGGGATGCACTTGGTCTAATAAAGCCTTTGCCTAACAACTCTTGAAGTTGGGCCTTTAACTCTCTTAACTCAGCGGGAGCCATTCTATAAGGGGGTATGGAAATGGGGCGAGTACCCGACTCCAGATCAATACAAAAATCAATATGTCTATCCGGTGGCATACCAGGAAGGTCTGCAGGAAACACATCCAGAAACTCACGGACTATCGAAACAGACTCAATTGAAGGTACTTGGGTAGTATCATCCCTGAGGTGTGCCAAGAAAGCTACACACCCTTTACTAACCATTCTCTTGGAACGAAGAAAGGAGATGATACGAACTGGAGTGGAAGTCTAATCACCCTCCCATACTAACGGATCTGTCCCAGGCTTGGCCAACATTACAGTTTTAGCATTACAATCTAAGATTGTAAAATTTGGAGAAAGCCAAGTCATACCTAGAATTACATCGAAATCAACCATTTCTAAGATAACCAAGTCTACATGAGTATTGCTCCCCACAAAAGTTACAAGAAAAGACCTATAAACCTTTTCAACTATCACAGACTCACCCACCAGAGTAGAGACACGTATAGGCATGTCAAGCAAATCACAATGTAAATCAAAACTAGTAGCAAATGAGGAAGATACATATGAAAATGTGGATTCGGGATCAAATAATACAGAAGCCATGCAATCAAAAACCAAAAGATTACCTGTGATAACAACATCAGATGTCTCCGCTTCAGACCTCCTAGGGAAAGCATAACAATGAGACCGATAACCTGTCTGTCTGTTGCCCCTACCATGTTGTGCTGCACTATTTCCAACTTGTCCGCCACCTCGGCTTATTTGGTGACCACCATTACTTTGACCAACGCGTACTCCAGAATGGCGGCCTCTCCCACGACCACCTCTACCTCTGTCTATTGAGGGTCTGTAACTCTGTTTTGGACAATACCTCTTAATATGTCCAGTCTCCCCACATCCATAACACTCTCTGGGTTCAAACATAGGTCTCTGTGAGAACGACGAAGTCTGGGGATAACCCCCAAACTCAGAGATGTGTTGACCGGTCTGCGGTGGACGCCCAGCTACAGTCTGCAGTGAGGACTGAATAGGTCGGGCTAGGTACCCTCCTAAACTCTGCCCTCTGGAGTAAGACCCACCAAACTCACCTCCCTTACGAACTTTCTTAGATATCCATACCATGGTGAAGTCATCTGGTTTCACCCCCTCAACTTCTATCACAAAATCTACCACCTCCTGAAATGATTTTGCTGCAGTAGCTACATATAAGGCTGGAATCTGCAAATCCGACCTCAATCCCTTCACAAAATGGCGAATCCGCTCTTGTGGACTAAAGGAAAGTTGGGTGGCATACCTGGATAGTGCACGAAACTTAGCCTCATAAGCAGTAACCTATATCCTGCCTTGCTCTAGGATCAGGAACTCATCCCTCCTCCTATTCCTCAATGTCCGGGGTATATACTTCTCCATAAACAAGCTAGAGAATGATGCCCAAGTTATAGGTGGTGCATGTGCTGGTTGACACTCAAAATACGATCGCCACCATATTTTGGCATTTCCCTGAAACTGATAGGTAACAAACTCAACACCGAATCGTTCCACTATGCCCATCTTATGTAGCAGCTCATGACAATCAACCAGAAAATCATAGGCATCCTCAGATTTAGTACCCTTGAAAACTGGAGGTTTCAACTTCAAGAACTTAGTGAAAAGTTCATGCTGATCGCTTGTCATTATAGGCCCTATAGTCAACTGAGGAAACATGCCTATTTCCAATGAGGCATCCATGCGGGGAGCCACAGCAGCTGCATGTTGTATTCCCGGAACCTGAGGTGCTGGTGTAGAAAACAATGGAGGTGTCTGGCCTTGATCAGATAACCCGCTAAGGTAAGCAAGAACCTAATTAATCATCTCTGGGGTAGGTTGGGGTGGTAATTCCTCATTCTGCACTTGTTCATTCTCCCCTTCCTCACCCTCTCTTAATACTTCCTCAGTCGGTGGAGGAGTCACCGCCCTAGTACTAGCTGGGCCAGGTGCTTGTCCTCTTCCTCTAGAGGACGTCCTCCCGCGACCTCTACCACGGCCTCTTGCCACCGCTCCTCTTTGAGCTACAGCCTCAGTGGCTGGTTCAGACACATCTTGTCTTGCCAGTGTTGGTGTTGGCGCAGTTGTTGCTCTAGTTCTAACCATCTGCGAAATAGAGTGAAGATGGTCAGATACCAATTTAAAACACCCAGATACCAATTGGATCCAAGTCATAGCACGAAAGAAAGAAAGAGTGGAACTTTCCTAAAGTCTTATAGCCTCTCAAATAAAAGTAAAGGCATCCCACCACCGTTCCTCAAGACTCTACTAGACTCGTTCTTGTGTGATGAGACCAACGAACCTAATGCTCTGATACCAAGTTTATCACGACCCAAAACGAGCCGCGAGTGGCACCTACACTTACCCTCCTATGTGAGCGAACCAACCAATCTAAACCCCAATATTTTAACCATAATAAACAGAAAATAATGTGGAAGACTTAAAACTCATTACTATAACCAATAAATAACTTCTAAAATTTAATACTTATTATTCACAAAATCTGGAAGTCATCACCACAAGAACATTCTATCCACAAATTACTAAATCTAAGATTTTCTAGGAAGCTAAATTAAGTAAACAGATGGTCCATGTCCAAACTTCAAGGACATCAAGACATGAATGAGAGAGAATCCAGTCCGAGCTAGGAACAATAGTTCACCCTGAAATCTGACGTGATGAAGACTGGCTAGAGTTGAGGACGAGTTGAAGTCGATGGCACGTTTGCTGCACTCCACAAATAACAAAGAGAAACATACAAGTAGGGGTCAGTACAAGGCACAAGTACTGAGTAGGTATCATTGGCCAACTAAAAATAGAAAGCAATATATATCAGATAATAACATAAAACCAACCAGATACTTTAAAGGTGACAACAAGAAGTACTATAACCATTAGCTACAACACCAAGCACATATATGAGGACTCAAGCCTCCACACCATACTCATTTGGGAAATAGGTTCTTTGGAATTGAGTATATTAGCATAATTCAAGATTCATTCGCTTTACTATCCTGGTTTCGGAACGTGACACTCTGATCCCCTCAATATCATTCATCTTACTATCCTGGTGTTAGAACGTGACACCCCGATCCCCTACTATCCTGGTGTCAGAACGTGACACTCTGATCCCCTACTATCCTAGTGTCGGAACGTGACACTCCGATCCTCTACTATCCTGGTGTCGGAACGTGACACTCTGATCCTCTACTATCCTGGTGTCGGAACGTGACACTCCGATCCCCTAATCTCATTCTTTTAGATCATCAAGCCTTCTTTTATACAAACGCATCATCATTAACAAAGTGGATTAAGGTTTAAGATTCAAAGCCTCATCTTTCCAATCCATTACAATTACATAGTCACATCATGCAAGCACACAATTAAGTATATAGAAGACTTTACAATACTACCCAATACATATCATTCGCTATTAAGAGTTTACTATGAAATAGCATAAACCATAACCTACCTCCACCGAAGGATCGTGATCAAGCAAGCTATCCCCCAAAACCTTTGCTTTCCTCTGCGTTCTTCTCTTTCTCCCTCGCTCGTTATCTCTTCTTTTCTTTTTAATTTTTCTCCTCTTTCAAATTCCCTTTGTTTTACCCTAATTACCATATAATTAAGTATAAAAGATGATAAAACTAACCCACTATTTATTTCAAAGCTATCTCCTTTAACCCCCAAGTAATTGAATTATTAACATTAAACCTCTAACATTAAAATCATAAGTAGGAATAGTCCAAAACACCCCTTAAAAACTTTTAACAGAAATCCGACCCAGTCAGGGTTACGCAGCCTGTGACGGCCCGTCGTGCCTGCGACGGTCGGTCCTGCTGTTTCCGTCACAGAGTTCAGAGACAATTTCATTTAAGAGGTCTGTGGCGGTCTGTCGTTCCTACGACGGTCCATGCTGCAATGTCGTCGCAAAGTTCAGAGAGTCGATTCCCCGTACCCAAATATCAGAGTCTAAGTGTTTTGGAACAAGACCCCCTCGACGGTCCGTCGTGGGATCCGTCGACCCAGACACATATTACCAGGATAAAATCTACTGCTCAAAACGACTAAACAGGTCGTTACACTTCTCTACCGAGGACAAATTTAATTCTGCCACTAGAACCTGAGATCCTAATTAATGATAGAACTTGCTTACCAATTAACCATATATTTTATTATATTAAAAAGGATTTTATTAATCTTTTCATTTTTAGCTTTATATTTTTTTAAAAAATATATTTTCTTATGAATATTTGAATGAAGATTTTTCGAGGAATGTCAACGTCCAAGCGAGGACCAGCAAAACCAATTGTTCAGAAAAGTTGGGCTTGAGTCTAAACAGATTATAGCTTGGTTTCAAAACAAAAGATCGCAAACAAAGGTAATTCTAATTAATTAGTATTTTTATTGATTAATTATACTTAATTGATTTCTGTTTTTTTATTTATTATTATTGTTGTTGTTGTTGTTGTTATTTACTTCCTATGAAGAGTTATTATGTATTTTTTTAATAATTGATTAAAAAAAAACTAAAAAAATAAGTAGATAAAAGTAGAGACGACTCCATGGCAAGACTATTGAATCGCTTTGGTTATGCCCCAAATTGCTTCTCTAAATTTTGTTAAAGTTTTTGCATGTGTAATTAAATACAACAATTTCTTACTATACTAGTTATAAGTTCATTTACTTCCTCACCTTTTTAATTTTGTTTCCCTCTTTATACAACTAATTCTATTATTGATGTATTTTACTTTTATTTCTGAATCAGTTATTTATTTGTCTTATTGAATTTATCAATAAATTTGAAATAAGTTATTTGCCTCAGTAATATATGAATTTTGTTAAAAAAGTTAAAAGTATTTTTATTCAGCCTTCAATTCAATTGGTAACACATTAAAAAAAGTGATAGAATCATCTTTAATTATTCAAAATGGATAAAGTCCTTTAACATTTTCCAAAACTTATCAAGAAAATTACTA
Organism: Solanum chmielewskii; assembly: GCA_027704785.1. Classification (NCBI taxonomy): domain Eukaryota; kingdom Viridiplantae; phylum Streptophyta; class Magnoliopsida; order Solanales; family Solanaceae; genus Solanum; species Solanum chmielewskii. The sequence continues at coordinate 32,420,693 of JAKWIX010000324.1, read as the reverse complement.
AATGGTTATCATGTTGTATTTCTATTGGAGTTTGAGAATTTAGTTAAAGAAAAACACATCTTACAACTAGAAACTAAGATGGAGAAAAGATTAATAATTTTTACACATTTTTTCTAAAAAGAATTAATTGTAGTTTTGGCCCTTTAATTATTATTTACATATACCTTCGATTAATGAAATGTGCACTTTTGATTCTTATTGTAAATATTCCCAAATTTGTTATAATTATTGATCTCCCCATGACTTAATTAATTAAGTCTTATATTAAGCTTGTATTGTTAGTTCATATTTAATGATAATATAGTTTTGAAAATAGTTCTTACGACATATGACTTTACATAAAATAATTAGAAACACACATATCAATTAAATTTCAATCTAAATGATTTTTTTTCAAATATCAAAAGGACCAAAGTCAAAATGTTTCTAAATTTTAGGAATGAAAAATGATATTATCCCAAGATTTTGTTTGACTTCCTAGATATATGTGATTAATTTGTGTTAAATATATATTTCCTCAGGCAAAAGATGACAAATTAGATAACTATACTCTTCGAAAAGAAAATGAATTTTTGCGTTGTGAGATTATGGCAATGAAAGAGAAGAAGAAAAATAATATGTGCCCACAATGTGATGGTCCATCCATTGGAGAAGAAGAAAGAATGCATAATTTAGAAAATTTGAAAAAGGAAAGTCAAAGGATGAGAGAGGAGGTAAACCTTTAATATTTTTGCTCTTTAATTAACATTTGTCCATGTTTCGCTGCTAATGCTTCTGCTAAATTTGTAGATTCACAACCTTCCTCTTATCACCAAATTTGCAAGAATCATTACCTTTAATTTAATTAATCCCCCAAGGTATAATGTTCAATAACATTATATGAGAATTATACTTAAACTTGGTGCTAAACTAGACACTACGTACATACAATGCTCTTAAAATATCCCATCCATAAGATGTCCAATCAGCATCAGCGTACATACGAAGTTTGTAGTCTGAGTTGTGAAGACTTGAAGTTGATGTGACTTTAACAAAACCTTTTTCTATTACTAAGACCATAAGAACTTCAAGGGACATTTCATAAGTAAATTCAGACAAATAAAACTCTCAATAAGGGACTTAGCTTGAAAGGGTTGGTTTGGAACATAAAGGGTTAAAGGTGTGTTGAGAAATAATCTAATTTTGGAGTAGTTTTGAGCCTATGTCGCTATAAGGTGAATTTAACTCCTTTTATAGTGGTATTAGGCCTCTATAGTGATGTTAAGTTGCAATAAATGCAGAAAATTCCTAAAACAACTCAATATTTTGCAACCTTGTGTTAAGGAAGAGCGGGGGGAAACTGAGGGTGAGTTTCTTATATTTCCATCATTATCATAAGTAAAGGTAATTAAATGACTGCACTAGGGGTTGATTATTCCATTTATAGGCGTTAGAATAAATGGTGATTACTTTAGGGGAGAGTTTAGGTTGGTAAAATGGTGGAAAACCTGCGGTGTAGGATTAGGATATAATACATGTGTATTTAGGTCAATTGGGTATAATTATGCGTTATATTGATATTTCCTAGACCAAGGATAATCTAGGCATCATAACAAAGGAAAAGCTCAAGTTTTTTAGTGCATTTTGCGGTTTATTTAAGGTAGGTGATGACTGTTTGCTTCCTATTTATGGTCTGCCAGGTACAACACCTAGTACATGTGATTATTTGTGTGTGGGTTCCATGAGTGAACTAGGTTGGCTATGTTGTAATGATGTTGATCATGTTTATTGCCTATGTTATTTATTATTCTATGTTATGGTCATCCATTCATATTTTATTTCACTGGAGTTTGCCGATGATCTATTAGTACACTTTTGAATTTTGTGTATTGATAGTTCATTTGTTCTTTCTCTTTTTAAGTATATGAAAAATTTTGGCTGCTTCTTCGCAACCTCAATTGTGATTCTAACACTTGTTAAAAACAAGTGTGAGCAACTTCATCTGACCTACTATAGATTCCTCTATTCCCTCTAGTTCATTTTCCAAACTTAGACTCTTATTTTTTTGGGCTTGCATCTCCACATCCTAGACAATGTAGATGTTTGGTACATGAGTTTTAGTTTCTAGGGTGTTACTTCCCCAAGGTTTGGGGATAATGGTTTTTATTTATGATATTGTTGAAAACTACTCCCTTTTTGTTGTTTAGTTGATGTCATGTTAGTAGATAGTTGGTACTATCATTCCAGGCTAGTGTTGGTGCCTCTCATGAAAGTTTAGGTCACAATTTTGTTGTTTCATTCTACGACTCCATTTTGAGAGGAGATCTTGGAAATGATAAAATTGTGAGAGTAGCCTTGCTCCTTACAAAACTTTTCAAATGCCTTATTTTCAAATTCTCCTACGTAATCACTTCATATAGAAGTACTGTAGTATCAAAGTCTTTCTGTACTTTATCACAGAAGAACTCTAATTTTTTTAAAGTATCGTCTTTATGATCAACAAATATAACCCAAATAAATCAATAATGATAAATGCACATATTTTTTTATCGATGCTCGTAGTACATACAATATCTTTTGAAATAAAAGAATTTCTAGTTTTCTTACCCTTTGGACATGCATGGCAGATATGGTATTTGGTATGATATTGCTTGGGCAGTCCAGATATGTGTAGCTTGTTTTTCAATAAGACACATGCATGAATGATCAAATTCCTTATGCTAAAATCCAAGGATTTCCTAATAATTAGGCTAGAAAAATGTGTTCACTTATGCTCTTGATGGAGTCTAGGACGGATACATTTTTGTCTCTAATTCCAGCCAGTAGAGTTGTTTGGGTGTTGCCTTCAATAACACATCATGATTTTTAAATCATACTTTAAGCTTTGCCTCACATAGTTGTTTTGTTCAAAAGATTGTATTTTGATCTATTTACAAGAACAAGATAAAAATAAGTAATATTGCAATACTCATTGAAAGTAAAATTACCTTATACCAATTACAATTCCTTTAGAGTTATTTCCTCGTTTAAAATCTTCAATAAATTCAAATAGTTTTTTTGTTTCCTGTCACATGATTTGAAGATGCACTAAGAAAATATCATTTTCTTTTTGACTTGTTGCGGTGGTCCTATAATTACTTTTTTGTTAGGTACCCATGTTGACTTGATGAGTTCTTTGGAGTTAGATTTGAAACTAGTAGAAATAGGCTTGAGTCTCCAAACCCATCTCGGTATATAAGAAAAATGAAATTTGAATGCATAATAAATAGCAAGACTGAGAAAAGGGATATTCAGGGGAAGATTTGTCGATAAAATATTTCTTACTAGTTAAATTATTGGTAAGAGGAATAGGGTTGTAATAACTCTCCACACTCTAACATCATAAGATTTTATGGATGTTTCCATTTTTACTTCCCAAAGAGAGAAATGTTTCTCATTGAGACAACGACATGTTATTTGTCAAGTTCCTTTTTGAAATAATGCTTCAATATTAACTTAGTTTTACATGATCTTTTCTCACTTCATGTTAGGAAATAAGTTACGGATCTTGCTCTAATAACTATTAAAAATGCAAGAGGGCGTGGGGGTGAATTGTCCTTATTCTTCATTTTTATGTTGACTGAGTGCTTTTCGTAGTTTACTTACGATATACGCAAAGCATCTCAACACACATGCAAGAATAAAAACGCGAAATGTAAATTTGACACCAAATATTTTTATACTTGTTGGGATCAAATATTTTCTTCTTATTTGAAATGTTTAAGATGGATACTGGGATTTTTTGGCTATCATATTTTTTACAATGCTTCTCATTTCCTCTTTTCCTTTGCTACTAAAAGGATTCTTGCAAAATTTTAAGTGAATGATATGCTTCATTTTTCTATTCATGATGAAATATATCGCTTCACTTTTTCTATTTTGCAGCACTTAGGAATATCAAGAATCATCTCAAGTTCTCGTGGAATATATTTTGGGATAGATTCAAATTTGGCACCACTGAGTTCTACTCTTGGATCTCTACCAGATTCCTCAAATGATTGTTTATTGAGCTAAACTATATGTGGATCTCTCATTCCTTTTTATCAAGAAAATAATTATAACGAAGACAATAATGTTCAAGTATAATTAATAAATAACAATAACATCCCAATTATGTCCTCATTACCATAAGGAAATTATGGTATTAATCAGGACAATAGGGGGAAATCAATTTTTGATATTGTTGATGCTGGTATGAAAGAAATGCTTGTACTTTTGGATGTGAATGATCCTGTCTGGGTAAAATCATCAGGTGGTGAAAGGTATTTTACACATTGTGAGAGTTATGATGGAAAATTTCCAAATTCATATCGTCCTTATAAATCATCCACTACTCGAATTGAATCATCGAAGCATTTTGGAGTTGTGCCAATGACCGCAACTGAGTTGATCCCAATATTTCTTGACCCGGTAAGTTTTTTTTTTTAAAATTTTCATGCTATAACAATTTAGTTTACGAGTGATATTGTATACTTTGGGCTTAGGCTCATACGAATTTAGGACATGTTAGTAATAGGGTCTTAGGTTTGTTTATTTATACATAGCATAGTAAAAATTGTGTGTTGTAGCCACTTTTTGGACTATTGTTGAAAACTTCAAAAAATTTTAACGACTTCAAATTTATAATTATTTTTTCAATAGGCCATTTAAGTTTTTAATTTTCTCCTATACAATATTGATTATGATATGTTTAAATGGAGCCACCAACATGAGCAAAGAGTATTTACATAACTACTCTCATTACTTGAAATTATTTTGAGGTGAAAATGTTATTATTTAATCATTAATTATATATTTAAAATAAGTGAGATTGTATATGCAGATCAAATGGATGATCATGTTTCCAACTATAGTCAGAAAAGCTAGGTATTGATGTTGTTAATCCTGCGAATATTGAAGGCTCTATACAATTGGTAAATTATTAATTATTTTGAATTTTTCCACTAAATTCAAATAAATATTAAAGTTTCTTCTTAAAATAATATAGTTATATTTTGGTTCTTGAAAATAGATGTAAGAACAATTGCATACTTTTTATCCTTTAGTGGAAGCTAGAGAATTTTTCATCATACGTTGTTGCAGAAAACTTGATCAAACAACATGGATAATGTTGGATATTTCATATGATTTATTCGAAGAGACCCAAGCTAATGTACCTTCGTATGCTTGGAAATTTACTTCTGGTTTTGCAATTCAAGATTTGGGCAATGGAGGAAGTATGGTAAGAATAATATCTCTCTCTGTATTTTTTATTGAAAGAGGCAATTTAATGTATTGACCTCCTTCCATACCAGGGTCCGGCGAAAGGCCGGACCACAGGAAAACACAACTGTACCCTGCATTTTCACAAGAGGTTGTTTGCACAACTCAAACCATTTGAAGATATATCACTATTTACATGTAGCTTATTTTCAAAAAAGGATGTTACATAAGTAAAAGTTACAATGTACCGATGCATATATTATGATGTCTATTTGTCTTCATATGATAGAATTATAATAAACCTATATTAATTCTCGATTTATCAAATTTTAGATCCTTATGTTATGTTGTTCATGTTTCAAATATTTAACTTTTTGACGTGTGATAGGGACTTGTTAAAGTTTCCTCATTATTGGAACAATAAATGATCTTTTTGTCTCATACATAACATTGCACATTCCCTGCGAACACTCTTAGAAGTTGTATTTAATGCATTATATTCAATAACTATACTTTTTAACATGTGCTATGAGAGTCGACAAACCTATGAGTATTATTAATTTAACAATGTTGAATCCCGACCCATGTTATACTGTTCAAGCCCTAGATATTTAAATCTAAAGCAAAAGCAGATGAATAGTTTTCTCCTTTTACTATCTTAAACAATTTTCACCTTATAACATACGCTATTATGTTTTAATAATAAAATTCCGACGCTCCATCTAATTTTTAATTTACTTTCGTGATTATTCCGTTCCTTATAGGTTACATGGATTGAACATATTCAAGTAGATGATAAAAATCAGGTTTATGATATTTTTAAAGACTTGGTGTATGGTCATCAAACATATGGAGCTGAAAGATGGATTGTTGCACTTCAAAAGATGATAAAGAGATATAATTTTGCAATGGGTTCAATATTTCCTACTGAATATGATCTCAAAGGAGGTTCGATTTTATATCTCCTTCTTCATATATTTATGACTTCAAATTTTATTATATTAGAAAAGATAAGCATCTATGTAAAAGAAATTGTCACCTCAGAGCAGCTTGAATTAAAAAGACAATCTTGGTGGAGTTTAAATCCATCCCCTTTTCTTTGTTCATTTGAAATATAGCCTTGTTTTTAAAAGTGTGTTTGGTGTGGAAGATAACTTATTTTAAAAGAAAAATGTTATTTTTCTATGTTTGACTAGAGAAAATGTTTTCCAGCTAAAGGGTTTGAAAATTTAATATCTCTTTTATTTTTAGGTAATTATCTCAAATTTTAACTTGAAATAGTAATTTCTAATGAAAATATTTTTTTACCAAAGAAATGGGAAAATGATCTCTTTTCACATTTTCCTGGGAAGCCTTTTTCTATTCATAATTAATCAAATTTTTAACATTATATCAACACTTTAACAATACTAGCAAATACTGTCATCTTCTTACACTCAAATATCATCAAAACACTATCTGGTTTGCTAATATTATTATCAAGGATCAATTTCCATTAAATGTTTTAAAATACTTTTTTTTTCAAAACAAATTATTGTCTAAAAATTGATTTTTGTCACACTATGCACACCCAAATTGATAACTTGATATTTATTATTTTAAAAAAAAATATTTTCAGTGGTCTATGATATTTCAAAAGGAGTGAATAATTTGATGAATATATCTCAAAGGATAGTGAAGACTTTTTTTTGAAATCCTAAGCATGAAATATGGATTAGAATTTTCAACTTCATCACAATTGAATTGTGGAGAGAGGGTTTCTGTAAGAAAAAATTTAGAAATTACCCAACAACAAGGCTTCATTGCCACTGCTGCTATTTCTCTATGGCTTCCTCTTTCATTTGAAACTACTTTTAATTTCCTCAAAGATGACGACACAAGTTGTCTGGTATGCATCAAACATTCTTTATAATAGGGTGGTTTGTTTCAAATATTTTATTTAGTTGATAAATATAAATTTTATTATAGAGAACATGTTAATATAACATGATATTAATATAAGTTTCAAATAAAATTAGATGTTATAGAGAAATGTTGATGTTGGCCATAGATCTGTCGGTATGTATATTTGCACCGTATATTCAATTTTAGTGCGATAAACCACATCCTATAGAAAATATTTTTTTAATATTCAATTCTTTATAGCTTATTTAATTTCTAACCAAATGACCCCTAAGAGTATCCTTATCGATTAACTTCTTCAACCCATGTGTTGCTTTTAATGTGAAACTTGCAAAATTAAAACAAATATGAGAACCTGAACTCATAACATTAAAATTAGAATAAGTTTAATGTTAAGAATCTTTGAAACCATTAAGATTAAATCCTTAATTCTATTTGATATGTTAATATTGTACTCATTATCTACATGTTCAAGTGTTACCATTAATTGTGCATGATTTATTTTATTTTATTATATGGTTTACAATAATCATCTCATCAACAAATTTTTTACAATCAAACAATGAGTTTGTTTATCATCTGATTTTGATTAATATTTTTTTATTGCTAGTGGGATGTTTTGTACGGTGAAAATAATGTTTTTGAGAAAGATCGACTAAAAACAGGAGCTTCTCTAGAAAATAATATAAAAATCATTCAGGTATATCTGTCAAATTTATTTATTTATTCATTTTTATATAGTTTTCTTCTTTAATTATCAGGATATTTCACTATATCTAAGAATAAATAAATGTACTTATGATTTGGATTCCTCTTGTTTTCACATGTGAAAATATCAAAATTTCTAACTGGTATCTACTCCCTCCCCCCTCCCACATTTTTTAATCTGTGATTATTAAATTAAAGATAGTTTTACTACACTTTGAAAATCTTCTTCACATTATTATAACTTTGCCTATTATAGCAAGTCTTCATTTTGACATATTTTCTTGATTTATAATTCACTTGATTTTCTTTCTTTTTATTTCTAGGTGAACTATGGTTAGCAACATTATTTTATATACATTATTCGATGGAATTAGAGATAAAATTTTTGTTGTTTAGCTTCATAAATTATCCCTCAGAAATTCTTATTAATTTCTTCTTAGTGCTTATACTGTTTTTCCTTAAATTGTTGTAATGTATGCAGTGTTATATGCTAACAGAGAACAAGTTACTTCTTCAAGAGTCAAACATCGATGAAATGGGAGCTTTTTTAATGTATGGACTCATAGATTTATCAACATACAATTCAATTGTCGATGAAAGTGATGCAAAAGAATTTGCTACTTTGCCTTCAGGTATCATCATAAGTCATGACGGTCTCCTCGGCTCAGATAGGAACAATAATGGAAATGTACAAAATGGTTCAATCTTGACGGTGGCTTTGAAAGAATTAATTTGTGCCAATAATCATTTGATCTCTCAACAACAACAAATGGAGGCACTGACTTATATTCATAACCTTTTGAGCTCTACAGTTTTAAAAATCAAAGCAGCATTATGTTACTCTGATTAAAAATTATGATGGTTTAGTTTGATGTTGTTATTTTATTTTATTGGAGATTCTAAAACCTAGACAAACTAATATGTTTGAAAATTAATGTATTTAATTTATATGACATATGAAAATCTCAAGACCGTGAGATATTGCTATTATATTTCATATTGATAGACAAACTTTTGAAACTTATTATTTGTTTGAGCATTTAAGTTTTGTTTCTTTGGCCAAATTATCGAAGTGCTTAGACTTTTGTGATTTTTAAAAATATTTTATTAAAAGTAGATATTTGTCTTTGGCTCATGAATTTCCTAAAACACCTTTTCGGGTATGTCACGACCCAAAACAAGCCGCGGATGGCACCCACACTTAACCTCCTATCTGAGCGAACCAATCAATCTACACCCCAACATTTCAATCATAATAAACAGAAATATAATGCGGAAGACTTAAAACTCATTAACGAAATCAATAAGTAACTTCTAAAACTCAAAACTTATTATTATCCCCAAAATCTGGATGTCATCACCACGAGAACATTCTATCCTCAAATTACTAAATCTAAGAGTGTCTAGGAAGCTAAAATAAGAAACAAATGGTCCATGTCCGAACTTCAAGGACATCAAGACATGAATGAGAGAGAATCCAATCCGAGCTAGGAACAATAGCTCACCCTGAAATCTTACGTGATGAAGACTGGCTAGAGTTGCGGTTGAGTTGAAGACGACGGTACGTTTGCTGCACTCCACAAATAACAAAGAGAAAAACATACAAGTAGGGGTGAGTACAAAACACAAGTACTGAGTAGGTATCATCGGCCAACTTAAATAGAAAGCAATATATATCAAATAATAACACAAAATCAACCATAACACTTAACAGGTGACAACAACAAGTACCATAACCATTGGGCACAACCCAAGCACATCTATGAGGACTCAAGCCTCCACAGCATACTCATTTGGGAAATAGGTTCTTTACATTGAGTATATTAACATAATTCAAGATTCATTCTCTTTACTATCCTGGTGTCGGAACATGACACCCGATCCATACTATCCTGGTGTCGGAACGTGACACTCCGATCCTTTACTTTCCTTATGTCGGAACGTAACACTCCGATCTTTTACTATCCTGGTGTTGGAACATGACTCCCGATCCATGCTATCCTTGTGCCGGAACGTGACACTCCGATCCTTTACTATCCTGGTGCCGGAACGTGACACTCCGATCCTTTACTATCCTGGTGTCGGAACGTGACACTCCGATCCCCTAATCTCAATCTTTCAGTTCATCAAACCATCTTTTATACCAAGGCATCATCATTAACAAAGGGGTTTTAAGGTTTAAGATTCAACAGCCTCTTGATGCTAATTCATCACAATTACATAATCACATCATGCAAGCACACAATTAAGCATATAGAAGACTTTACAAAATTACCCAATACATATCAATCGCTATTTAGAGTTTACTCCAGAATAAGATAAACCATAACCTACCTCCACCGAAGAATCGTGATCACGCAAGCTACTCCTCAAGGTCTTTGCTTTCCTCTTCGTTCTCTCTTCTCTCGCTCGTTCGTCCCCCCCTTCTGTTCTTTCTATTTTTCCTTATTCAAACTCTTTTTCTTTTACCCTAATTACCATATAATTAAGTATAAAATATGACAAAAGTAACCCACCATTTATTTCAAGGTTATCACCTTTAACCCCCAAGTAATTGAATTATTAACATTAAACCACTAGCTTTAAAATCATAAGCAGGAATAGTCCAAAACACCCCTTAAAACATTTAACAGAAATCCGACATAGTCAGGGTTACGCAGCATGTGACGGTCCGTCGTGCCTGCGACGGTCCGTCCTGCTGAGTCGTCACAGAGTTCCGAGACTCAATTTCATTTAAGACCCTGTGACGGTCCGTCGTGCCTACGACGGTCCGTTCTGCTCTTCTGTCGCGAAGTTCAGACAGTTGATCTCAGTATCCAAATTTCCAGAATCTAAGTGTTTATGAACGAGACCCCCTCGACGGTCTGTCGTTCCCATGACGGTCCGTCGTGGGATCCGTCGACCCAGACAGTTATTACCAGAATAAACTCTACTGCTCAAAACGACTAAACAGGTCGTTACAATAGATACCAATTTACCCATCGTTCGTCCTCGAACGATCACAAGAAGAAAAACAAGGGCGAGAAAGAGTACCTGAATCTGTGAACAAGTGTGGATATCTTTCTTGCATATCAGCCTCCTTCTCCCAAGTAGACTCTTCAACTGGCCGATTCTTCCATTGAACCTTGATGGATGCAATCTCCCTTGATCTCAACTTGCGGACTTCTCTATCTAATATGGCAACAGGCTCCTCCTCATAAGACAAATTTTCATCAAGAAGAACTGAATCCCAACGAATGATGTAGTTTCCATCCCCATGGTATCTTTTCAACATAGACACATGAAATACCGGGTGCACTCCTGACAGCCCTGGGGGCAAGGCTAATTTATAAGCTACCTCCCCCACGCTCTTCAGAATTTCAAATGGACAAATATACCTCGGACTAAACTTACCTCGCTTACCAAACCGCATCACCCCTTTCATGGGTGAAACCTTCAGCAAAAATTGCTTACCCTCCATAAACTCCAAGTCTCTAACCTTTCGATCTGCATATTCTTTCTGTCTACTTTGAGCCGCTAAAAGCTTTTCTTGAATGCATTTCACTTTATCTAACGATTCTCGCAGAAGGTCAGTACCCCAGGGTCTAACCTCAAATGCATCAAACCACCCAATGGGAGACCTATATCTTCTCCCATAGAGTGCCTCAAATGGGGCCATATCAATTCTTGAGTGATAGCTATTGTTGTATGAGAACTCTGCTAAGGGTAAGAAGTTATCCTAATGACCACCAAACTCTATCACACATGCACGAAGCATATCCTCCAAAACCTGAATCGTTCACTCAGACTGACCATCGGTCTGAGAGTGGAATGCAGTACAAAGTTCCAACCTAGTACCTAATTCAGCATGCAATGTTTTCCAAAACTTAGAAGTAAATTGTGTACCTCTATCTGATATGATGGAAAGTGGAACTCAATATAACCGAACGACTTCTGAGATATAGGGCCTGGCTAACTTCTCTGCATTGTAAGTCACCTTAACCGGCATGAAGTGAGCAGAATTAGTTAACCTATCAATAATCACCCAAATAGTGTCATACCTACCCATTGTCTTTGGAAGACCAACCACGAAGTCCTTTGCAATTCTCTCCCACTTCCATTCAGGAATGGGCATTCTCTGAAGTGTCCCTCGAGGTCTCTGGTGTTCATACTTTACCTCCTGACAATTCGGGCATTGAGCAACAATATCAACAATGTCCCGCTTCATTCTTCTCCACCAAAAATGTTGCTTTAGGTTGCGATACGTCTTGGTTGCACCGGGGTGTATACAATACTTTGAACTATGAGCCTCTGTAAGAATGGTGTGAATCAAATCATCGACACGGGGTACACATACCCTTCCCTTAATCCTCAAAACACCTTCCTCATCGATTTTTGCTTCTTTAGCCTCTCCTCGCAATACCTTATCTCGAGTCCGGATCAGTTTCTCATCAATGAACTGATTTCCCTTAATCTTGTCAAGAAAGGAAGATCTTGCCTCCACACAGGCCAAAAATCCTCCCTTCTCATTTACTTCTAGCCTCTTAAGGTCATTAGCCAGAGTCTGAACCTCTCTAGCCAATGGGCGTCTAGAAACCTGCAAGTGAGCTAGACATCCCATCCTCCCTGCCTTTCTACTTAAAGCATCTGCCACAACATTAGCTTTTCCTGGGTGATACAAAATAGTGATATCGTAGTCCTTCAGTAGCTCCATCCATCTCCTCTGTCTCAGATTCAAATCTCTTTGAGTAAAGACATACTGTAGACTACGATGATCCGTATAGACTTCACACTTAACCCCATATAGATAATGTCTCCATTGCTTTAATACGAACACTACGGCCGCCAACTCCAAATCATGGCTCGAATAATTACGTTCATGCACCTTTAATTGCCTCAAGGAATAAGCAATTACATTCGTCTCTTACATGAGCACTGCACCCAAACCGGAATAGGATGCATCACAATAAACAATGAAATTCTTACCTTCCACTTGTAGGGTAAGAATTGGTGCAGTAGTCAACAAAGTTTTGAGCTTCTGAAAGCTTTCTTCACACTCGTCCGTCCATACAAATGGAACACTCTTCTTAGTCAAGTTTGTCAATTGGAAAGCAACAGAAGAAAATCCCTTGACAAATCGACGGTAGTAGCTAGCTAAACCGACAAAGCTCCTTACCTCTGTAACATTAGTAGGTCTTACCCAACTCTTCACTGCTTAAATCTTAGAAGGATCCACCATCACTCCATCCTTATAAACCACATGCCTCTAGAAGGACACTGAATCTAGCCAAAACTCACACTTAGAGAATTTGGCATAAAGCTTTCTCTCCCTCAACATTTCCAATACAATTCTCAAGTGCTCCTCATGTTCTTTCCTGCTCTTTGAGTATACCAGTATATCATCGATGAATACAATGATAAAGAGATCTAGATATGGCTTAAAAATCCCGTTCATTAAGCTCATGAAAGCAGCAGGGGCATTCGTAACTCCAAAAGACATTACTAAGAACTCATAATGTCCATACTTAGTCCAAAAAGCAATATTTGGCACATCTGTTGCCCGTATTTTCAATTGATGATAACAAGATCTCAAATCAATTTTTGAGAAGGTACAAGCACCTTGTAACTGATCAAACAAATCATCGATGCGCGGAAGAGGATACTTTTTCTTAATAGATACCTTATTCAGTTGCCTGTAGTCTATGCACATCCGTAAACTTCCATCCTTATTCTTTACAAACAAAACAGGAGCACCCCAAGGGGATGCACTTGGTCTAATAAAGACTTTGCTTAACAACTCTTGAAGTTGGGCCTTTAACTCTCTTAACTCAGCGGAAGCCATCCTATAAGGGGGTAAGAAAATGGGGTAAGTACCCGGCTCCAGATCAATACAGAAATCAATATCTCTATCCGGTGGCATACCAGGAAGGTCTGCAGGAAACACATCCAGAAACTCACGGAATATTGAAACCGACTCAATTGAAGGTACTTGGGTAGTATCATCCCTGAGGTGTGCCAAGAAAGCTAAACAACCCTTACTAACCATTCTCTTAGCACGAAGAAAGGAGATCATATGAACTGGAGTGGGAGTGTAGTCACCCTCCCACACTAACAGATCTATCCCAGGCTTGGCCAATGTCACAGTTTTGGCATCACAATCTAAGATTGCATAGTTTGGAGAAAGCCAAGTCATACCCAGAATTACATCGAAATCAACCATTTCTAAGATAACCAAGTCTACATGAGTATTGCTCCCCATAAAAGTCACAAGACAAGACCTATACACCTTTTCAACTATCACAGACTTACCCACCGGAGTAGAAACACGAATAGGCATGTCAAGCAAATCACAATGTAAGTCAAAACCAGTAGCAAATGAGGAAGATACATATGAAAATGTGGATCCAGGATCAAATAATACAGAATCCATGCAATCGCAAACCAAAATATTACCTGTGATAACAGCATCAGATGTCTCCGCTTCAGATCTCCCAGAGAAAGCATAACAATGGGCCCTATCACCTGTCTGTCCGTTGCCCCTACCATGTTGTGCTGAAGTCGCTCCGGCTCGCCCGCCACCCAGGTTAAATTGGTGACCACCATTACCTTGACCACCACGTCCTCCAGCATGGCGGCCATTTCCATAACCACCTCTACCTCTGACTATTGGGGGTCTGTAACTCTGTTTTGGACAATATCTCTTAATATTTCCAATTTCCCCACATCCATAACACTCTTTGGGTTCAAGCATAGGTTTCTGTGAGAACGACGGAGTCTGGGATAACCTCCAAACTCAGAGAAGTGTTGACCAGTCTGCGGTGGACCCCCAGCTATAGCCTGTAGTGAAGACTGAATAGGTCGGGCTGGATAACCTCCTGAACTCTGCCCTCTGGAGTAAGAACCACTAAACTCACCTCTCTTACGAAACTTCTTAGTTGCTGATGCCATGGTGAAGTCATTTGGCTTCACTCCCTCCACCTGTATCACAAAGTCTACCACTTCCTGAAAGGATTTTGCTGCAGTAGATACCTGTAAGGCTAGAATCTGTAAATCTGACCTCAATCCCTTCACAAAATGGCGAATCCGCTCTTGTGTACTGAAGCAAAGCTGGGTGGCATACCTAGATAATGCACGAAACTTATCCTCATACGCAGTAACTGACATCCTGCCTTGCTCTAGGCTCAGGAACTCATCTCTCCTCCTATCCCTCAAAGTCCGGGGTATATACTTCTCCATAAACAAGCTAGAGAATGATGCCCAAGTCATAGGTGGTGACTGTGTCGGTTGACACTTAACATATGACTGCCACCACATTTTGGCGTTCCCCTGAAACTGATAGGTCACAAACTCAACGCCAAATCGTTCCACTATGCCCATCTTATATAGCAACTCACGACAATCAACCAGAAAGTCATAGGCATCCTCCGATTCAACACCCTTGAAAACTGGAGGTTTCAACTTCAAGAACTTACTGAAAAGTTTGTGCTGGTAACTTGTCATTATAGGCCCTGTAGTCAACCGAGGAAACGTGCCTATTTCTAATGAGGCATCCATGCAGGGAGCCACAACAGCTGCATGTTGTACTCCTGGACCATGAGGTGTCGGTGCAGAAAACACTGGAGGTGTCTGGCCTTGGTCAGATAGCCCGCTAAGATAAGCATGAACCTGGTTAATCATCTCTGGGGTAGGTTGGGGTGGTAAGTCTTCATTCTCCACTTGCTCATTCTCCCCTTCCTCACCCTCTCTTACTACTTCCTCAGTCGGTGGAAAAGTCACAGCCCTAGAACTAGATAGGCCAGGTGCTTGTCCTCTTCCTCTAGAGGACGTCCTCCCGCGACCACTACCACGGCCTCTTGCCACTGCTTCTCTTCGAGCTACCGCCCCAGTGGCTGGCTCAGACGCATCTTGTCTTGCCGGTGTCGGTGTTGGCGCAGTTGTTGCTCTAGTTCTAACCATCTGCGAAATAGAGTGAAGATGGTCAGATACCAATTTGTATCACTTAGATACCAATTGGATCCAAGTAATAGCACGAAAGAATGAAAGAATGGAATTTTCCTTAAGTCTTGTCGCCTCTCAAAGAAAAGTAAAGGCGTCCCCCTACCGTTTCTCAAGACTATACTAGACTCGTTCTTGTGTGATGAGACCAACGAACCGAATGCTCTGATACCAAGTTTGTCACGACCCAAAACGAGTCGCGACTGGCACCCACACATAACCTCCTGTGTGAGCGAACCAACCAATCTAAACCCCAACATTTCAATCATAATAAACACAAATATAATGCGGAAGACTTAAAACTCATTAGCGAAATCAATAAGTAACTTCTAAAACTCAAAACTTATTATTATCCCCAAAATCTGGAAGTCATAACCACAAGAACATTCTATCCTCAATTTACTAAATCTAAGAGTGTCTAGGAAGCTAAAATAAGAAACAAATGGTCCATGTCCAAACTTCAAGGACATCAAGACATGAATGAGAGAGAATCCAGTACGATCTAGGAACAATAGCTCACCCTGAAATCTGACGTGACGAAGACTGGCTAGAGTTGCGGTTGAGTTGAAGACAACGGTACGTTTGCTGCACTCCACAAATAACAAAGAGAAAAACATACAAGTAGGGGTCAGTACAAAACACAAGTACTGAGTAGGTATCATCGGCCAACTCAAAATAGAAAGCAATATATATCAAATAATAACATAAAATCTACCATAACACTTAACAGGTGACAACAACAAGTACCATAACCATTGGGCACAACCCAAGCACATCTATGAGGACTCAAGCTTCCACACCATACTCATATGGGAAATAGGTTCTTTACATTGAGTATATTAACATAATTCAAGATTCATTCTCTTTACTATCCTGGTGTCAGAACGTGACACCCGATCCATACTATCCTGGTGTTGGAACATGACACTCCGATCCCTTACTATCCTGATGTCGGAACGTGACACTCTGATCCTTTACTATCCTGGTGTCGGAACGTGACACCCGATCCATGCTATCCTGGTGCCAGAACGTGACACTCCGATCCTTTACTATCCTGGTGCTGGAACGTGACACTCCGATCCTTTACTATCCTGGTGTCGGAATGTGACACTCCGATCCCCTAATCTCATTTTTTCAGTTCATCAAGCCTTCTTTTATACCAAGGCATTATCATTAACAAAGAGGTTTTAAGGTTTAAGATTCAACAGCCTCATCATGCTAATTCATCACAATTACATAATCACATCATGCAAGCACACAATTAATCATATAAAAGACTTTACAAAATTACCCAAAACATATCAATCGCTATTTAGAGTTTACTACGGAATAGCATAAACCATAACCTACCTCCACCGAAGAATCGTGATCATGCAAGCTACTCCTCAAGGTCTTTGCTTTCCTCTTCGTTCTCTCTTCTCTCGCTCGTTCGTCCCCCCTTCTGTTCTTTCTAGTTTTGCTTATTCAAACTCTTTTTCTTTTAACCTAATTACCATATAATTAAGTATAAAAGATGACAAAAGTAACCCACCATTTATTTCAAGGTTATCATCTTTAACCCCTATGTAATTGAATTATTAACATTTAATCACTAGCTTCAAAATAATAAGCAGGAATAGTCCAAAACACCCCTTAAAACATTTAACAGAAATCCGACACAGTCAGGGTTACGCAGCATGTGACGGTCCATCGTGCCTGCGATGGTCCGTCCTGCTGAGTCATCACAGAGTTCAGAGACTCAATTTCATTTAAGACCCTGTGATGGTCCGTCGTGCCTATGACGATCCGTGCTGCTCTTCCGTCGCGATGTTCAGAGAGTTGATCTCAATACCCAAATTTCCAGAATCTAAGTGTTTTGAACGAGACCCCCTCGACGGTCCGTCGTGCCCATGACGGTCCGTTGTGGGATCCGTCGACCCAGACAGTTATTACCAGAATAAACTCTACTGCTCAAAACGACTAAACGGGTTATTACAGAGTAATTATGTTTGTCCTTTGTCAGATAACAATTTCAAGCGCTTCTGATTTTGCAACACTCTCTCTGTCTCCCTCCCCCCCTCTCTCTCTGTCTCTCTCTCTCTCTACCTACCTACCTACCTACCTACCCACCTATATATATATATATATATATATATATATATATATATATATATATATGTTCGACCTTTTTAGGAGTCGTTTGGTAGAGTGTATTAGTAAAATTAATGCATGTATTAACTTTATGAACTAAACTGCAAATCGAATCAAATTGAAAAAAGAACGACGACTAGTGGTTTGATTTGGTGTTGGAAAAAAAATTCGACTATATTTGGATTTGTTTGGTTACAACTAAAAAAAGCCAACCAGAGACAAAATTAACCCGGCATTATATATATAATTTTAAATTTTTATTTATACGTAAGAATATTTATTTTAATATAATTTTTATATATCTCTTATATTTTGTCATAGTTTTTATCTTTTAATATATTTATTTCATGCTTGGAAGTTAGATTTTATAATAATCTAATAAAGATTATAGTCCATACATGTTCGTAATTATTATAAAGTTTAACTAAAAACCAATTTATATATATATATATATATATATATATATATAATGAGGATCATAGAGGAGGTGATGTGTCACCTTTATGGCCTCCATTCCTTTTTATCTTTTAAAATTAAGTAGTTTGTTTATTAATTAAAAAATTCAAGCATATTTATTATTGTAATTTAAACAGAAGTGACGTGACACCTCTCAATGGCTTAGGATTCTATTTATCTTTCTTGTGTTTTTTTTAGTTTTCTCATTAATCCATTTATTAAATAATTACAAAAATTAATCATATTCATTCCATATAATTATATCATATGAAAGTTAAAAAAAAACCCTCAACCCATTTGTGTTCTCTAATTAAATAACATGTCTCCTCAACTTCCTTCTACTTAATTCCTATATGATTTAGACCATCTATAAATAATGTTCATCTATGTTGTTGTTGCATGTTCATTTATGATAGATAGATTGAAAACATATTTCTGGTTTTCTCCAACTTCATATTGATCGTATTATTTTTTATTTATTTTTCAGCTTTATGAATATTATAGATATATTTTATAAAATTTATTTTTGTATTACAATAGCTAAAAAAGAGTTTATCAGTATGAACAAAGAAAGTTTGAAGGCAGTGTAAGATTCTTCTAAGGAGATTATCAAAACATAATTTGCTACAAGTCATCAAAATGAATAAGAAAGTTTAATGGCGAGAGAAGATTCATCGAGAGTTTCTTAAATTATAATTTGAAAAAAAAGAAGTTTCAATAATTTACAAAGGGATAATGGACAAGTACCCCCTCAACCTATGCCCGAAATCAAAGAGACACACATATACTATACTAAGGTCCTATTACCCCCTGAACTTATTTTATTAATAATTTTCTACCCCTTTTGGGCCTACATGACACTATCTTGTGGGCCCAATGTTGGTTGACTTTTTCTTCTTCAAGTTAGTGCCACGTAGGCCGAAAAGGGGTAGCAAATTACTTATAAAATAAGTTCCGGGGGGGGGGGGGGGTTATAGGAACTTGTATAGTATAAGTGTGTCTCTGGAATTTCGAGCATAGGTTGAGGGGGTACTTGTGCATTTTCCCAATTTACAAATAATTAGATGCATTTATTGTTGATTTTATAAATTTTCAATTAATAATTTATCCATCAAGATATGTAATCTTCAAGAACACGATTATATTATAAAGCACATTTTTGTATCAAGGGCAATATGATATTCAACTAACTGTTTTGTTGCTTAAATATATTTTTTTTGTGATATTTTCATCATACATACAAACTTTTATCTTTTGAAGATATTTTTGATACTCCATCGATATATATTACGTATATAACATGTTGATATGACATAATTGCAAGATTTGATAATCATTTGTTAGTTTCATCCATTTCTTTTCATCCAAATTTAGATAACATAACACATTTTTTATCTTTTATAGAATTTGAATTGACTAAAAAAAAATCCTCTCCATTAAGTTTTTGTTTTGTATTTGTTAGGACTTATGTAAAATTAGTCTATATATATGATTGTTGGATTCAATTTTCACAAAACATATAATTCTTTTAACTTAATGAAATTTTTCCGAATGAACAAGTTTCTTCTGCCAGTATCCATTTGCAAATATATTTTCTTAAGTTAACAAATCCTAAAAATAGAAATATAATTATACATAGAGAAAATTGATATTTGTTAAATTAAATTTATTATGAAACTAAAAAGATGATCTATTCTCTTCACTAATTTATTTGTTTGATAATTAAATTTTTTATAATATTTTTTACATCTCATAAATTACAAAAAAAAAAATTCCTCTATTCACATTTACTACTTAAATGACATATCTCCTCAAGACCTTTCTATGATTCTCTTCATTATCTCTACATTTAGTTTTCTCAAAATATAATGACTTTAAATTTTTGTCTATAATTTACACATCAGATATTCAAGATTTACATTTAGAACATTTTCACGAATTGATATATTTTTTCTCTATCTGTGGTTGCAAGCTTTTGATAACAAAATATACTTTAATTTTAATTTTTTGAAAATAAATAGGGAAATAGTACTGTGTTGCTTTGTTATTTTTATTATTTGGTTGGTCCATCTCATGATTTACAAAAATCATTATCTATTTGTATTTTTACATCAGTAACATTATTTGTATAATAATTCTTTGATAATTAATCAGAAAATTATATCTTATAAATTGAAACAATTATGATAAACATTTTAAAGTTTTTACCTTAGTATTAATCATATATCTTCTTTTTAGTATGTGCTACTTTATAAGAAAAAAATATCACTAAAATAGTTGTTATGATCGCGCTAAGCGCGAACATGTTAACTAGTTTATATTAATGCAAAAAGAAGAAACAAATCAACAGTGAGATTGACAATAATATTGATATTTGTGTTTTTTAGTGTTACATAAATTAAGACAATTAGAATACATGACCTGATTTTACTTTCTTTTAAAATTTAGTCATGTAACTAATGATTTATCACTTTAAATTATGATCAATTTCATTATAACTTATTAATTTGCAATATTTTTGTACGAGATTTTATTATTAATTATTATTGGATATTTTGTGTCATTAACCATATCATATATTTTGTTATTTTTTTGAGAAATAATTTAGATAGTTACATTTTGTTAGGACGGAAAAAATATTTGAAATACAAGTAAATTATATATTTGTATGAATACTTTATCAAAAAAGCTCAAAAATTCAAAAAACCTGAAAAACCCAAAACCCCACGAAGAAATCCGAAGTTGAAAAATTCGATTTTTATTGGTTTGATTTGGTTTTATAATTCAAAAATCTGACTCAAATGGTTTGGTTTGATATTTGAAAAACTCGAGCCAACCCGATCATGTGTACCCCTAATGCTAGATATTATCAATGATTGCATTAGTTATACACTCTATTGTGTATGCATTAGCATTTTATAGACACAACTACTCCTAAAAACCTCTTCTATATCTTTTTCACAATAATTGTAAGGGATATTTTGGTACACAAATTTTTTTATACAATACATGTTATTTTTAATACATCTAACCAAACAATGCATAAGATATATTCTATGTATAGCTAATGCAAGCATAACCAATACAAATATTACTAATGCAAGCATTGCTAATGCAATCTATTTAACATTATTCTTATACACTACCAAATAACCCCTCACTGTGTAAAATTTATATAGGCCTAACTCATGCATAGAAAATATTTGTAATTTCAATCTCCAATAAATTTATTAATAGAACTATAAGATATACATGCCATCATATGCATACAATATGAAAAAATCCAAACAAAGCAATCTACTATTATTAATAATAAGAATAATCAATAATTAAACATTATATAAGAAATATCAGATGATGAAATACAAAAGTCTAATGGATTAACATGTTATGTTCAATTTATAAAGAAAAAATTTGTGTACATCAAATTTTTTTTAGTGAATATGAAAGTAATAGAGAGAACTGATTAGTTAGATATTTCTTTCTCTTTCTTCAGGTCAGTTTTTAAATTCACACATGTATATAAGTACTTCATTGATGATTAATGAAGGAGTGCGTTCTCATTCTACCAAATCACAAGTTTTTTTTATGTAATTGTTTCTTGTTTGTCATCTATGACTTTGATTGTTTCAACTTGATTTAGTTCTCACCATTTGTGTAAATTTCGATATGGTATCATAACAAGGTTAGTCGATCTGTTCTTCATCTTCTATTAGTTACATTGTTGCTTGAATCACCATTTTGACTGATACGAATTTTTGAACTTTCTATATTGAAGCTCAAGTTTCCTTTCCTATACTAGTCATCTCTAAATCTGAAATAGATCATAATCATTTTTTGTCAAAAAAATCACAATCAATTTTATGAGTACGTCCATGGTTGTCGACAATAACACATCCACTTCTGAGGGAACCAACACCACTGGAAGCGATACTCGAAGTTCCATGTATGTGCATCCCTCAAATGTTCAATTTTATGGAGTATTATATCGATCCTTGATAGTAGGTTTGATGCAAATCTTTTCGGTGGAAAATAAATTGGTCTTCATCGATGGAAGTTGTGAGAAGCCAAATAAAAATTTACCTCAACCGCGTCAATGACAGTGGTGTGATGACATTATAAAATCTTGGATTTTAAATACATTGATTAGGGAGATCTCCACAGTGTAGAGTATGTGAATGATTTTATTCAACTTTGGAAAGAATTAGAAGATAGATACATTGTGAATGATTTTGTTTAACTTTGAAAAAAATTCGAAGATAAATACAATCAAACCAATGAGGAATAATTGTACAGATACAGAAGGAAATCAATGACCTCACACAAGGCCTGTTGGATGTCATTATCTACTATACAAGGATGAAAAAGGTGTGGGAGTAACTTAGAGTACGAAAATTATGCAGTTTTGTGTGTGTGGCTCCAAGGATGTTATGCATAAAATAGAACAAGATAGACGTTTGATTCAGTTCTTTATGGGACTTAATGAAGTATACAAAATAATGAGGGTAAACATTCTCATGATCATTAAACTCCCTTCCATAAGACAAGTTTTTGCCTTGTTGATTCAATAAGATAAAATGTAGAATTTATATCGACCTGTCAAATGCCGATAGATTTAATTTGTTCAAACGCAAATGTTATCAACAAAAAGGTTCATGTAGGAAGGTATATCAGAATATACTATCATCATGGAAATAACTATAAAGGTGGAAAATAACTATAAAGGTGGCAACAGTAGTTAATGAGGAAACTACTATTCATGCAGCAGTAACAGTTCAAGAGGAAACTACTATTATGAAAATAGTAGTAGTAAAAATGCTATAGTGAATGCCTATTATAAAAGGAGAAGACACACTAGGGATAAGTGCTACAAGTTACATAGATATTCTCAAGGCAATAGTCATAAATGCAAGTCAGGGAACTACAATCTTGGTCAGAACTTTAGGTAACAAAGCTTAAACTTTAAGGGAAAAGAGTGGTGGAAAATGTGCATGGTACTACAAATGATATGATGTCTTCTCATGGAAACGAACCACCATAAGGTAGTTATCAACCAAGTGTTAGATTTACTGTCACACCTTATTTCCCATTTAGACATACTTACACCTGATTTCTTAAAGTCCCGCGAGAAAAAACAAAGCTAATAATATCCCCTCCTCTCCATAGTGTATCAAATTACTTCATTATATGTTTACTACTCCACTATTCTGTAATTATCCTTATATGTACAAGTGTAGAAATAGGGTTGAGAAAACAAGTTCGGTGAGTTTTCTTCCCAGTCAGTTGATGTTAAATGTGCCATTTACTTGCATAACAAATCCATTGATATTATATAGCTGCTTATATCATCATCACTATCTTAAAGCTATTATTCAAACATCTTATACTACTATATGTAGTTTCGAATCTCAAAAATGATTATGACCGAAAAAACAATAATCTCAAATATTAAATAAACTATGTGAATCAATTTGTATATTTATAGGTTGCAGCCCAGGGTAAAATGCCTAGCATGGGCCGATCCCAATTGATATAGACGGGTGACTGTAAGACCTCGCAAATGGCTTAGGTAAACTAGAGACTAACATAGTTTTCATGATGGTCTAAGCTCCTAAATACGCATATTATGTGATATTGAGGAAGTGTCTAAGAGTTTAGGTGCATTGGAAGTCAAACGTCAAGGGGTGTCTAAGACGTTTGACGACTAAATCACCTATGTGCCTCATACGTGGTTTTATGTGTTTATGTGTCATTCATGAGGTTGTAAGGTCCTTAAATAAGTTATTATAGCACATATAGGCAGTGCGTTGATTTTCGTGAGTTTGGATGTCAAAAGTCAAAGAACATCCATGACGTTTAAAAGTGTTGCCTTAAAATGACCTTGTGGTCTAGGCATGTTTCGGCGAGTTCTACATGTTTGTTTTGGATGAAATTCATGTTACAGGTTCTAAACTCATATATGATCATGTTTGGGATGGAAATGTCCGGGAAAACATCCCCAAGGACCATCCAAGGGACCTTGAGGAAGGACCCATGTTAGTGGCTAAAACTGCCTAAGGAAGTCCCACCTACGGATGACAAACGACGGCCAGTGTCCTGGTCAATGCCCGTAGGTGGTGGGCTTCGTTTGGTACTTATCCTTGTGATCTAAGCTACCAATTTCAAGTCTTTGAACCCATTGACGGAGTAGAGATATATTTGTTAGCTCTTAAAACTATGAAAACTTATGTCATTATAATTTTAATTTATGTGACATATTTTTCTCTGCAATCAATTTCCAAAGAATGATGTACTAATATATTTAATAACATTTTGATTTTAAAATATACATTTTATTCTTAGTAAGAAGATTTATAGTCATATGAATATCCATGGTTTGTTTTAGATCACAAGTTTTAAAAGTACTTTTTATTAAAAAAAAAACTTCATTTTAAGTCAAATAAACTTTATATAAATCGAAATTGAGTGAGCACAAACATTCGTTAAGTTTTTTTAAAAAAACTATTTTTGTATTTAACAAAATTTAAAATGAAAATGCTAAACCTTTTTTAACAAGTATATTTTATATTTTTCTAAATCAATATCTAGACGATAATAACAAAAATTTTAAAATAAATAATGTAGTAAAGTAACGTAACTCTGAAATTCAAGTATTGATATTAATTGAGAAAATATTAATTTATAAATTTGTAAGCATTCATAATATTATATTTATTATGCTTTTTTACTCTCGACGATTGACACTAATTTATCATAATTTAAGATTGTAAGAAGTAGAAATCAAGACTTAAAAGTGCAATTCACTATTATAGGAAGATCAATTCGTAATTTATCTAATGTGAAAATTTCCTAAGTATATGATATATAATTCTATTACAACATTAATTTTTGTACCATATATTCATACTATTTGAAAATTTATCCCGTTAATTTATTATGTATTTTCTTTGTAACGACCTGTTTAGTCGTTTTGAGCAGCAGATTTTATTTCTAAAAAAACTGGCTAAGACGACGGAACCCACGACAGACCGTCATGGGCACGACCGACCGTCGAGGGGGTCTCGTTCCAAAACACTTAGAATTCTGAAATTTGGGTACTGAAATCGACTCTCTGAACTTCGTGACGAAGTGGCAGGACGGACCGTCACAAGCATGACGGGCCGTCACAGACTCTTCAAGAAATTGAGTCTCTGAACTTTGTGACGGAAGCAGCAGGACGGACCGTCGCAGGCACGACGGCCCGTCACAGACTGCGTAATCCCAGGCTGGGTCGGATTTCTTTTAATGTTTTAAGGGACATTTTGGACTATTCCTGCTATAATTGTAAATTTAGTGGGTTAATGTTAATAATTTAACTACTTGAGGGTTAAAAGAGATAACCTTGAATTAATTAATGGGTTAATTCACCATCTTTTATACTTAATTATATGCTAATTAGGGTAAAAGAAAGAGGGTTTGAATAAGAAAAAGAAAAGAACAGAAAGAGAGGGAGAGAACGATCGAAAGAAGAGGGAAACGAAGAGGAAACAAAGCTTTGGGAAATTGCTTGCTTGATCACGAATCTTCGTTGGAGGTAGGTTATGGTTTTTATGCTATTCGTAGTAAACTCTTAATAGCAAATGATATGTATTGGGTAGTGTTGTAAACCCTTCTATATGCTTAATTGTATGCTTGCATGAATGTGATTATATAATTGTGATGAATAAGCATAATGAGTCTATTGAATCTCTAATCCTAAATTTACCTTGTTAATGATGATGCCTTGGTATAAGTGAAGGCTTGATGAACCAAAGTAATGAGATTGATGATGCCTTGGTATAAGTGAAGGCTTGATGAACCAAAGTAATGAGATTGATGATGCCTTGGTATAAAAGAAGTCTTGATGAATTAATAGAATGAGATTAGTGGAGCGGGTGTCACGAACCGACACGTAGAATTAGGAAATCGGGTGTCACGAACCGACACGTAGAATTAGGGGATCGGGTGTCACGAACTGACATGTAGAATTAGGGGATCGGGTGTCACGAACTGACACGTAGAATTAGGGGAACGGGTTTCACGAACCGACACGTAGAATTAGGGGATCGGAGTGTCACGTACCGACACAAGAGGAATAAAGATAATGAATCTTGAAAGATGTTATATACTCAATTTAATGAACCTAATTCCCAAATGAGTATGATGGGGAGGCGTGAGTCCTCATTGATGTGCTTGGTGTTGTGACCAAGGGTTATGGTAATTGTAAATGCCGCATGTTGAATATTGTAGTTGATTTTATGATATTATCTGATATATATTGCTTTCTATTTTGAGTTGGCCGATGATATCTACTCAGTACTTGTGTTTGTACTGACCCCTACTTGTATGTTTCTTTCCTTGTTATTGTGGAGTGCAGCAAACGTACCGTCATCTTCAACTCAACCGCAACTCTAGCCAGTCTTCGTCACACCAGATTTCAGGGTGAGCTAATGCTTCTAGTTTGGACTGGATCTTCCTCTTCATGTCTTGATGCCTTGAACTTCCGGCATGGACTAGCTTTTTACTTATTTTAACTTTTTAGATACTCTTAGATTAGTAATTTGAGGATAGATGTTCTTGTGATGATGACATCAAGATTTTGGGGATAATGATAAGTTTTGAGATTTAGAAGTTGATTATTGATTTTGTTAATGAGTTTTAAGTCTTCTGCATTGTTTTCTATTTATTATGTTTGAAACGTTGGGGTTTAGATTGGTTGGTTCGCTCACATAGGAGGATAAATGTGGGTGCCACTCGCGGCTCGATTTGGGTCATGACAAACTTGGTATCAGAGCATTAGGTTCGTTGGTCTCATCACACAAGAACGAGTCTACTAGAGTCTTAAGGAACGGTAGGGGGACGCCTTTACTTTTCTTTGAGAGGCTATAAGACTTTAGGAAAATTCCATTCTTTCTTTCTTTTGTGCTATTACTTGAATCCAAATGGTATCTGGGTGATACAAAATGGTATCTGACCATCTTCACTCTATTTCGCAGATGGTTAGAACTAGAGCACACACCGCGCCAACACCAACACCGGCAAGACAAGAAGCGTCTGAGCCAGCCACTGGGGCTGTAGCTCGAAGAGGGGTAGTGACAAGAGGCCGTTGAAGAGGTCGTGGGAGGACGTCCTCTAGTGGAAGAGGACGAGCACCTAGCCCATCTGGTACTAGGGCGTGACTCCTCCACCAACTGAGGAAGTGGTAAGAGAAGGTGAGGATGGGGAGAATGAACAAGTGCAGAACGAGGAATTGCCACCCCAACCTACCCCAGAGATGATCAATCAGGTTCTTGCTTATCTTAGCGGGTTATCTGATCAGGGCCAGACACCTCCAGTGTTTTCTGCACCAACACCTCCGGTTCCGGAGGTACAACACGCAGCTACTATGACTCCCCGCATGGATGCCTCATTGGAAATAGGCACGTTTTCTCGTCTGACTACAGGGCCTATAATGACAAATGATCAGCATGAACTTTTCAGTAAGTTCTTGAAATTAAACCTCCAGTCTTCAAGGGTGCTGAATCTGAGGATGCCTACGATTTTCTGGTTGACTGTCATGAGCTACTACACAAGATGGGTATAGTAGAACGGTTTGGTGTTTAGTTTGTGACTTATTAGTTTCAAGGAAACGCCAAAATGTGGTGGCGGTCACATGTTGAGTGTCAACCAACAGAGGCACCACCTATGACTTGGGCATCATTCTTTAGCTTGTTTATGGAGAAGTATATCCCCCGGACTTTGAGGGATAGGAAAAGATATGAGTTCTTGAGCATAGAGCAAGGTAGGATGTCAGTTACTGCATATGAGGCTAAGTTTCGTGCATTATCCAGGTATGCCACCAAACTTTGTTTCAGTCCACAAGAGCGGATTCGCCATTTTGTGAAGGGGTTGAGGTCAGAATTGCGGATTTCAGCCTTACAGGTAGCGGCTACGGCAAAATCCTTTGAAGAAGTGGTAGACTTCGTGATAGAGGTGGAAGGGGTGAAGCCAGATGACTTCACCAAGGCATCGACATCAAAAAGGTTTCGAAAGGGAGGTGAGTTTAATGGTTCTTACTCTAGAGGACAGGGTTGAGGAGGTTACTCAGTCCGACCAATTCAGTCTTCACTACAGACAGTAGTTGGGGGTCCACCTCAGACCGGTCAACACATCTCTAAGAGACCTATGCTTGACTCCTGAGAGTGTTATGGGTGTGGGGAGACGGGACATATTAGGAGGAATTGTCCAAAACAGAGTTATAGACCCCCAATATCTAGAGGTAGAGGTGGTCATGGTAGAGGCCGTTATTCTGGAGGACGTGGTGGCCGAGGTAATGGTGGTCACCAAAACGGCCGGGGTGATGGACAAATGGGAACTACTGCAGCGCAACATGGTAGGGGCAACGGGCAAACAGGTGATAGGGCCCATTGTTACGCTTTTCCTGGGCGGTCGGAAGCTGAGACATCAGATGTTGTTATCACAGGTAATTTTTTGGTTTGTGATTGTCTGACTTCTGTATTATTTGATCCCGGCTCCACATTTTCATATGTATCTTCCTCATTTGCTACTGGTCTTAATTTACATTGTGAATTGCTTGACATACCTATTCGTGTGTCTACTCCGGTGGGTGAGTCTGTGATAGGTGAAAAAGTATATAGGTCTTGTTTGGTGACATTTGTGGGGAGAAACACTTATATAGACTTGGTTACCTTAGAAATGGTTGATTTTGATGTAATTCTAGGTATGACTTGGCTTTCTCCGAATTTTGCGATTTTGGATTGTAATGCTAAAACTGTAACGTTAGCCAAGCCTGGGACAGATCCGTTATTGTGGGAGGGTGACTACGCTTCCAATCCGGTTTGTATCGTCTCCTTTCTTCGTGCTAAGAGAATGATTAGTAAGGGTTGTTTAGCTTTCCTGGCACACCTCAGGGATGATACTACCCAAGTACCTTCAATCGAGTCGGTTGCAATAGTCCGCGAGGTTTTAGATGTGTTTCTTGCAGACCTCCCTGGTATGCCACCGGATAGAGATATTGACTTCTGCATCGATCTTGAACCGGGTACTCGCCCCATTTCTATACCCCCTTATAGAATGGCTCCCACTGAGTTAAGAGAGTTAAAGGCCCAACTTCAAGAGTTGTTGAGCAAAGGCTTCATTAGACCAAGTGCATCTCCTTGGGGTGCTCCGGTGTTATTTGTGAAGAAGAAGGATGGGATTTTTCGGATGTGCATAGACTACCGGCAGTTGAACAAGGTAACTATTAAGAACAAGTATCCCATCCCTCGCATTGATGACTTGTTCGATCAGTTAGAAGGTGCTTGTGTCTTCTCTAAGATTGACTTGAGATCCGGTTATCATCAATTGAATGATACGGGCAATGGGTGTGCCAAACACTGTTTTTCGGACCAGGTATGGGCATTACAAATTTGTAGTGATGTCTTTTGGTCTTACTAATGCCCCTGCTGCTTTCATGAGCTTGATGAACGGGATTTTTAAGCCATATCTGGATCTCTTTGTGATCGTATTTATTGATGATATATTGGTATACTCAAAGATCAAGAAGGAACATGAGGAGCACTTGAGAATTGTATTGGAAATGTTGAGGGAGAAAAAGCTTTATGCCAAATTCTCCAAGTGTGAGTTTTGGCTAGATGCAGTGTCCTTCTTGGGGCATGTGGTTTCTAAGGATGGGGTGATGGTGGATCCTTCTAAGATTGAGACAGTGAAGAATTGGGTAAGACCTACTAATGTGTCAGAAATAAGGAGCTTTGTTGGTTTAGCTAGCTATTACCATCGATTTGTCAAGGGATTCTCTTCCATTGCTTCCCAATTGACGAACTTGACTAAGCAGAATGTTCCATTTGTATGGTCGGACGAATGTGAGGAAAGCTTTCAGAAACTCAAGACCTTGTTGACTACTGCACCAATCCTTACCCTGCCAGTGGAAGGTAAGAATTTCATTGTCTATTGTGATGCATCCTATTCGGGTTTGGGTGCAGTGCTAATGCAAGAGAAGAACGTAATTGCTTACGCTTCAAGGCAATTAAAGGTGCATGAACGTAATTATCCGACCCATGATTTGGAATTGGCTGCGGTAGTGTTTGCATTAAAGCAATGGAGACATTATCTATATGGGGTTAAGTGTGAAGTATACACGTATCATCGTAGCCTACATTATGTCTTTACTCAAAAAGATTTGAATTTGAGACAGAGGAGATGAATGGAACTACTGAAGGACTACGATATCACTATCTTGTATCATCTGGGAAAGGCTAATGTTGTGGCAGACGCCTTAAGTAGAAAAGCAGGGAGCATGGGAAGTCTAGCTCACTTGCAAGTTTCTAGACGCCCATTGGCTAGAGAAGTTCAGACTCTGGCTAATAACTTTATGAGGCTAGAAGTAAATGAGAAGGGAGGATTTTTGGCCAGTGTGGAGGCACAATCTTCTTTTCTTGACAAAATCAAGGGAAAACAGTTTGATGATGAGAAACTAGGCCGAATTCGGGATATGGTGTTGCGAGGAGAGGCTAAAGTAACAATAATGGATGAGGAAGGTGTTTTGAGAATTAAGGGAAGGGTATGTGTGCCCCGTGTTGATGATTTGATCCACACTATTCTTACAGAGGCTCATAGTTCCGGATATTCTATACATCCTGGTGCAACCAAGATGTACAGTGACCTAAAGCAACACTTTTGGTGGAGTAAAATGAAGCGCGACATTGTTGATTTTGTTGCCAAATGTCCAAATTGTCAGCAAGTAAAGTATGAACACCAGAAGCCCGGAGGAACACTTCAGAGAATGCCCATTCCTGAATGGAAGTGGGAGAGAATTGCAATGGACTTCGTGGTTGGTCTTCCAAAGAATATGTTTGACTCTATTTGGGTAATCGTTGATAGGTTAACTAAGTCTGCTCACTTAATTCCAGTCAAGGTGACCTACAATGCAGAGAAGTTAGCCAAAATCTATATCTCAGAAATCGTTCGATTGCATGGAGTTCCACTCTCCATCATATCAGATAGAGGTACGCAGTTTACTTCTAAGTTTTGGAGAACATTGCATGCTGAATTAGGTACTAGGTTGGACCTTAATACTGCATTTCACCCTCAGACCGATGGTCAGTCTGAGCGAACGATTCAAGTGTTGGAAGATATGTTTCGTGCATGTGTGATAGAATTTGGGGGTCATTGGGATAAGTTCTTACCCTTAGCGGAGTTTTCATACAATAATAGCTATCACTCAAGTATTTATATGGCTCCATTCGAAGCATTGTATGGGAGGAGATGTAGGTCTCCCATTCGTTGGTTTGATGCATTTGAGGTTAGACCTTGGGGTACTGACCTTTTGAGGGATTCATTGGAGAAAGTGAAATCTATTCAAGAAAAGCTTTTAGCGGCGCAAAGTAGGCAAAAGAAATATGCAGATCGAAAGGTTAGAGACTTGGAGTTTATGGAGGGTGAGCAAGTCTTGCTGAAGGTTTCGCCCATGAAAGGGGTGATGCGGTTTGGTAAGCGAGGTAAGCTAAGCCCAAGGTATATTGGTCCATTTGAAGTTCTGAAGCGCGTGGGGTAGGTAGCTTATGAACTAGCCTTGCCCCCAGGACTGTCCGGAGTGCATCCGGTGTTTCATGTGTCTATGTTGAAAAGATACCATGGGGATGGAAACTACATTATCCATTGGGATTAAGTTTTGCTTGATGAGAATTTGTCTTATAAGGAGGAACCTGTTGCTATTCTAGATAGAGAAGTCCGCAAGTTAAGGTCAAGAGAGATTGCATCCATCAAAGTTCAATGGAAGAATCGACCAGTTGAAGAAGCCACTTGGGAGAAGGAGGCAGATATGCAAGAAAGATACCCACACCTATTTACAGATTCAGGTACTCCTTTTCGCCCTTGTTTTTCTTCTTATGTTCATTCGAGGACGAACGATGGGTAAATTGGTATCTATTATAACGACTTGTTTAGTCGTTTTGAGCAGCAGATTTTATTTCTGAAAAAACTGGCTGAGACGACGGAACCCACGACGGACCGTCATGGGCACGACGGACCGTCGACGGTGTCTCGTTCCAAAACACTTAGAATTCTGAAATTTGGAAACTGAAATCGACTCTCTGAACTTCGTGACGAAGTGGCAGGACGGACCGTCACAGGCATGACGGGCCGTCACAGACTCTTCAAGGAATTGAGTCTCTAAACTCTGTGACGGAAGCAGTAGGACGGACCGTCGCTGGCATGACGGCCCGTCACAGACTGCGTAATCCTAGGCTGGGTCGGATTTCTTTAAATGTTTTAAGGGACGTTTTGGACTATTCCTGCTAAAATTATAAATTTAGTGGGTTAATGTTAATAATTTAACTACTTGAGTGTTAAAAGAGATAACCTTGAATTAATTAATGGGTTAATTCACCATCTTTTATACTTAATTATATGCTAATTAGGGTAAAAGAAAGAGGGTTTGAATAAGAAAAAGAAAAGAACAGAAAGAGAGGGAGAGAACGATCGAAAGAAGAGGGAAACGAAGAGGAAACAAAGATTTGGGAAATTGCTTTCTTGATCACGAATCTTCGGTGGAGGTAGGTTATGGTTTTTATGCTATTCGTAGTAAACTCTTAATAGCAAATGATATGTATTAGGTAGTGTTGTAAACCCTTCTATATGCTTAATTGTATGCTTGCATGAATGTGATTATATAATTGTGATGAATAAGCATGATGAGTCTATTGAATCTCTAATTTTAAATTTACCGTGTTAATGATGATTCCTTGGTATAAGTGAAGGCTTGATGAACCAAAGTAATGAGATTGATGATGCCTTGGTATAAGTGAAGGCTTGATGAACCAAAGTAATGAGATTGATGATACCTTTGTATAAAAGAAGTCTTGATGAATTAATAGAATGAGATTAGTGGAGCGGATGTCACGAACCGACACGTAGAATTAGGGGATCGGGTTTAACGAATCGACACGTAGAATTAGGGGATCGGGTGTCACGAACCGACACGTAGAATTAGGGGATCGGAGTGTCACGTACCGACACAAGAGGAATAATGATAATGAATCTTGAAAGATGTTATATACTCAATTCAATGAACCTAATTCCCAAATAAGTATGATGGGGAGGCCTGAGTCCTCATTGATGTGCTTGGTGTTGTGACCAAGGGTTATGGTAATTGTAAATGCCGCATGTTGAGTATTGTAGTTTATTTTATGATATTATCTGATATATATTGCTTTCTATTTTGAGTTGGCCGATGATATCTACTCAGTACTTGTGTTTGTACTGACCCCTACTTGTATGTTTCTTTCCTTGTTATTGTGGAGTGTAGCAAACGTACTGTCATCTTCAACTCAACCGCAACTCTAGCCAGACTTCGTCACACCAGATTTCAGGGTGAGCTAATGCTTCGAGCTTGGACTGGATCTTCCTCTTCATGTCTTGATGCCTTGAACTTCCGGCATGGACTAGCTTTTTACTTATTTTAACTTCTTAGATACTCTTAGATTAGTAATTTAAGGATAGATGTTCTTGTGATGATGAATTCCAGATTTTGGGGATAATGATAAGTTTTGAGATTTAGAAGTTGATTATTGATTTTGTTAATGAGTTTTAAGTCTTCCGCATTGTTTTCTATTTATTATGTTTGAAACGTTGGGGTTTAGATTTGTTGGTTCGCTCACATAGGAGGACAAATGTGGGTGCCACTCGCGGCTTGATTTGGGTCGTGACATTCTTAAACTACGATTATGCGGTCATTATTTGTCAATTCTTAAATTATCAATTATATATTCTTTTTTTTATCTCTTTAGAATTGTGCTATTTAATTCACAATTTTTAAATATAAAATAGATATTATGTTGGAGATAAAATAGGTTTGATAAAATTATGTGACTACTTATGTTTAGAGAACATTATATATTATTAAAAAGGAAATTACATACATAGAATTAAGATAAAATAAATATTATTTTGGAAATAAAATAGGTTAATTTAAACTATATAGATACTTATTTTTAAAAAATCTTATATATAATTAAAAAGGAAATTACATACATGGAAGATTGTAGGATTATATTGAATACGTTGTAGTAGTAATAAGCATAGATGAGCGATTCAAATTGTCAATAGTATAAAAAGAAAAATATTTTTCATATTACAAATATAGGGAAAAGTCTCAAATATGTCATTGAACTTTCAGAAATGACTCATTTATGACATCAGTTCAAAGTTTGGCTCATTTATGTCATTATTGTTAAAGAAAAGGTCTATTGATGCCATTATTTTTTAAAAGTGGTTTTGCAAGACCATTTTTGACACGTGTCCAATTCTAATTCGGCTACGTCATCAATTTTTAAAATAAAATAATAATAATTCTGAAAAAAAATTGAATTTATTTTTTTTGACTTTTTTAATTTAAAAAATTGATAACGTGGCCGAATTAAAATTTAACACGTCATCAATTTTTTAGTACGTGGCCGAATTAAAATTTAACACGTCATCAATTTTTTAGTAAAAAATTAAAATTCTAAATAAAATCGAATTAATTATTTTTTGATTTTTTTAATTAAAAAATGATGGTGTAGCCGAATTATAATTGGACACGTGTCAAAAATGATTTCGCAAAATCATTATTAAAAAATAATGGCATCAATGAGCATTTTCTTTAACAATAATGGTATAATTGAGCTAAACTTTTAACCGATAACATAAATGAACCTTTTCTGAAAGTTTGATGGCATAATTGAGCTTTATGCCATTATTATAAATCAAACCAATACAAATTGATTTTTAAAAATAAAATAAAATGAGTTTGTGGGCCAACATGAACCAAAATTTTTTGTGACTCTTCAAAATGAAAATTGGATTCTTCTTCGAAAACTATTTTGACAATTAATTATACAACTGTAAATTTAGAACATTACCCATAATAATGTTTAAAATTAGAAAATTGTCACTCGTCGTCCTCATCATGGCTCTTTTATATAATAGAAACTAGATATCAGGTGTCCACACCAACGCAGACCCAACGTATGTTAGTTTTTTTTCTTCCAATTATATGACACAAATGAAATTTGAAAAAAAAAACTAAATTTTCATGTGTTTTTATAAAAATAATATTTTTAATTTTTAATTTATAAAACTTTCAAGTTATTTTTGAATTATAAATGTTACTCTATTTGTTTCATTTTATTTGATACAAGTGATATTAGGTAAATCAACGAAATTTCTTATATGATTCTCACATATTTTTAGTAGTCATTTTACTGTGATTCATAATACTTTTTAGTTATTGCGTTATTTCAAATAATATATGCAACTTTTTTTGTTTCGATAAAAATAAGGTAGTAACCAAATTTCATTATGTTTTTAACCATGTTTTTCGAAAAATATCTTAAATTGTTACTGTAACGACCCTCTTAGTCGTTTTAGAAATTCCAACAATTATTTTTATATCAACCTTTTTAGTAGATTTTGTAAATAATTTATATGACTTATAAAAATGAGTGACATAATTTTTAGATTTAATAAAGAATTATTTTATTGCTAAGAATAATGAAAAAGGAAATAAAAAAAATAAAAAAATCAAATAATATAATAAAATAAAATAAAATAATTTAAAAAGGGGGCAAAGTGCCCTAAACTTATAAAGCCTGTGACGGCTATATGAGAAAAAAAAAGAACGATGTGAAAAAAAAGAACAGAGAAGAAAAGAAAAGAAAGGGAGAAAAGAAAAGGAAAAAGGAGGAGAAAAATCAATATTTTCATCTCAAGGCGTCAAGGTAATTATTTTCATCCTTTCTATTAAGTTTTTATGTAATTAGAAGTAGATTTTTAGATTAAAACGTGTATAATTTACACTAATATGTGAAACTAATTTTTAATTCTGTGTACATGTATGCATATGTTATTTAGCATAAATTTCACCTTAGTCATTAAGTAATTATGACCAATTGTTGATGATCATAAAACAATTATTGGGAAGAGAGGTAAATAGACATGCAAGAAGCCTTCCGTATAAAAGTATTTCATGAAATATCTTTATTTTGGTGTTCAAATACGGGTGATATAAATTGGGATCAATTTGAGATCCTTTTAATAGTTTCCATATTATCATTTAAGTTTTGATATATTAATTTATATAATTAAGTATTAGGTATATGGTATTAAGTGAATGTCTTAAGATTTATGATATTAAAAAGAAATTAGAAATTTAATCCTAATCTTGAAACTTAGGAACTTAATTATAAATTTGCGTGAGTTTTTTTTTTGGTTTAGTCTAGACACGTGAAATATGTGTGTTGTTAATTTCGAAATCATATCGTGGTTATTTATTTGAATAGATTTTATTGGTTTGGAAGTCAACAAAAAGAGGAAGGCTCAAGTTTTGGAGTCATTGTTCGACTATTTGAGGCAAGTGGATTTCTAAACTCTTGTTAAGTGTATGAAATGCGTGTATGTCCTTGTGGTATATGTTTGGAAGTAACGGGATTGGTGATGGGTTGAAGAATGGGATAACAAAAAGCAATGTGATTAATTATTTATGTGTGTTGTGTTGAGAAAGGGTTGAATTCTTGTTGAATCATTATTGATATAACTTCATGTTTGTGTGGTTGTGAACTGTGCGATGTTATGAAAATAGTCATCTCCTCATTTTTTTGTGTGAACTTGTCATCTGCATTATTCTGAGACATTGGTTGTGACAAGTGTTATGTGCATTGAGAAAGAATGGGTACTTAAGAGGATGTACCATTTCGAGAGACGTATCGCGCGCCGCGATGGATACTATATTTCGAGGGACGTATCGCGCGCCGCGATGGATACTATATTTCGAGGGACGTATCGCGCGCCGCGACAGATGCATGGACAGATATGTCCCCCATGGGTCCCGGACTGAGAGACAGCGGGTGTGTATCACTAGGTCAGACATGCATCATTATACTTGACATTGCATTCCATTACATTGCACATACTTATCATTAGTGAACCTGATATTGTGTATTGCTGATCTAGTGATTGCTTTTTTTGCGGAACTTGTGATTGTTGAATACTGAGCTTGTTATTGAGGATATATAATTTGTTGAAGTGTTGTTGTTGAGAATGTGTAAACTGATAGAGTGTGGTTATTGAGTGGTGTGTTTGGTAAACTGTGAGCTGTTATGTTGGGCTGATGTTTATGCAGGTTGGAGTTGTGGAGGTTCGGTTGGGGTGGTAGGAGGACCCGTATTTCATCCCCTTAGCTTGTGTTTAGAGGTTTACTTGCTGAGTACCGTGTGGTTTGGTACTCACCCCTTGCTTCTAAAATTTTTTTTTTGTAGGTTACTAGCCCGGACTTTTATGATATATTCTCTTCTTTTCCGAGGCTTCCTGGAGATTTTGTGAGGTAGTTGTTGGTCATCTCAGCATCCTTCCTTACTCTTGTTTATGATTTTGTTCTACTCTAGAAACAATATCATATGAGACTTATATTTTCTTTTGATCCGGTTATAATACTTTAGAGGCTTGTATACGTGACAACCAGGTTTCGGGGTATAATGTAAGTTGATAGTAAATTTTCCGCATTTTTATTGTAATAGTTGAGTTTTAGGCTTACTTGTCTTGGTGGGATAAGACGAGTGCCATCACGTCCATTTTTGGGTCGTGACAAAATGGTATCAGAGCCCAGGTTCATAGGTCTCACGTGTGTACAAGTCGAGTCTAAATAGAGTCTCGATGATCGATACGGAGACGTCTGTACCTATCTTCGATAGGCTGTAGTGACTTCTAGGAAGTATCTTCACTTCTTGGATTCTATTGTGCGTACTTGGTCCCATTTTGATTCTTATCGCTTCACTCCATTCGCTCTCATTTATGTGATGACTCGTGCGTGGTTCCTTTTGTGAATCATTGGCATGTCGTGTATTGGTTTGATGTTAGATCTGGTATTAAAGTGGAAGTGATATACTTATGAAAAGGATTTGTGGTTATATTTTGAATATTAAAAAAAAATAAAAAATTAAGGGGCTATGTAAGTTTAGTTATCCTTGTAAAATGATTAGTCCTTGTGTGGTATATACGATATTAGAGTGGTTAACAATTGGAAGTGGGGTGATTAAAGGGATGACTAGATAATTGAGTTGTAACTTTGGAAACTATAATCAGTAAAGTTATCATAACATGAATGGAATTCTTAGAAAATGATGCACCAATTAAGGTTAGAATTTCTACTATAGTAGTATCGATGCTTACTTAGTTGGAGTTATGGAGTGTGCTACTTTTGATATTGACCTGAACTATGAAAGGATTCATATAGCTTTGGCTAGATATGGAACTATGATAATACTTAACATCTATTTGATGGGTAGAAATGTGTGACCTGTTTGGATATGATCTTCTCGATAGGTATGATGTGTTCTAGTGGTGGATTTAAAAGTCTTCACAATGTGGTACTAGTGGTATATGAAAATGAATACGTTGATGTTAAGTGCAAATACTAACTACTTAAGGAGTTATATATTGTATTACATGCTCATATGGTAAGATGTGGTGTTGAACTCATATTCGAGAACCCAACTAGCTTGTTGGTATGGGTGGATGATTTAAACATTATTTATAAGGAAGCTTTTAGTAGTGGATCTTTGGTATGATATTGATATGTTCAGATTGTGAAATGTATTTTATGAATTTTTAAATGAGTGGTGATTTCATCGTAATGTCCTTGAAATTGGATCAATATTGAATGACAAGCATATGGGTAAAGGAAGTCCTAAAGAGTATACTTATGTGAAGACAATTAAGAGTTTTAGTAAGGAAGTGTGGATAAAAGTGGGTTAGTTCTTTGGATTGGATTGGTATAACTGGTTTAAGGATTCATATTGATGAAATAGTTGACTTCGTGGTCATAACAAGAGCTAACTAAGCATGATGATAATAGGAGTTTGTGATGGATTGCAATTGAGACTAAATCATAAAATAAGAATTGAGGGTTAAACAAGTTTTTATGGTAATTTTTTTTATGGAGTGGGGATGTCATCGAATAAAATTGAAAGGAGCTATAGCCATATCGGAAAGATATAGTGGTATATAGTTTAACTTTCAGAGCAAGGATAAAACTAGGATATTTTACTTTGTTTGCAAGGGTTAAGGATGTATCTTCAGAGGAATTTGGAGAATTGGGATCAGAGACAAGTGATTTTACCTGTTTCTTCCAGATTACGATATAATATAGTGTCGCAAGATCAATAGATTGATTTAAAAAAAACTATTGGATAAAACTTGAGAAAGGAGTGTACGGACGTTCAACTCGAGTATGATGATTAGTTCTTTTGTGGTTTTGAGTTGGTAAGGAGTATGATAAGATTTTTAGAAAAAGATATGGTAGGGTCAATGAAGAGGCGATAAATGATAAGCTAAAATACGTTAAGTAATCTTTTTTATATGTATGAGCTAATGTTGTAAGATAATGGGATTGTGTTACATGGTTAGGATCAAAACTTCAAGTTTACATGGCAAGTTTAGATTTGTGGTAGTGTATCTTGTCAAGGTATGAATTGGTAAGGTAAGAAATGATCGATCACATTGAGTATGAAGCATTTAGAAGGACTTAAAATTGAGTAGTACATTTGGTTACTTTTGATTGTTATACCTAAGGTTTCCCATATTGTTGGCCAAAAAAATAAATAAGACTGGTAAGTGAGTTAAAAAAAAAAGAGAAAAATTATGGTGTATTGAAGAGTTCAAGTTATTTGAAATTTCCGCTGTGGAAAGATTTTAAGAAAGGCAAAGGAACAATAAGACCTCTCTTACAAACATTGGATTCGGAGGTGATAGTTGTAGTGATTTCACCTTTGAGTTTAAATATGACTATGAGATGTGAACTAGTTCGGCACCTACTTACTATGGGTTTATTATTAACTTTTCTAAATATTAAGTTTTGATTGGGTTACAATAAATGACGTAAGGAAGATTATACATGGTTATGTCGAGCTAGATTGTTCAGAATGTGATTAAGTAACAAATGAATGTTAAATAGTGTGGACCTACAGTTTTACATGATTAATGAGGATTGGAGGGGATTAAAAAAATTATTTGTGGGGAGCAATACTCATGTAGACTTGGTTATCTTAGAAATGGTTGATTTCGATGTAATTCAGGGTATGACTTGGCTTTCTCCAAATTTTGCAATCTTAGATTGTAATGCTAAAACTGTAACGTTGGCCAAGCCTGGGACAGATCCGTTAGTGTGGGAGGGTGACTACACTTCCACTCCAGTTCGTATCATCTCCTTTCTTCGTGCTAGGAGAATGGTTAGTAAAAGGTGTTTAGCTTTCTTGGCACACCTCAGGGATGATACTACCCAGTACCTTCAATTGAGTCGGTTTCAATAGTCCTTGAGTTTGTGGATGTGTTTCCTGCAGACCTTCCTGGTATGCCACCGGATAGGGATATTGACTTTTGCATTAATATCGAGCCGGGTACTCTCCCCATTTCCATTCCCCCTTATAAATGGCTCCCGCCGAGTTAAGAGAGTTAAAGGCCCAACTTCAAGAGTTGTTAAGTAAGGGCTTCATTAGACCAAGTGCATCCCCTTGGGGTGCTCCTATTTTATTTGTGAAGAAGAAGGATGGAAGTTTTCGGATGTGCATATACAAACAGGCAACTAAATAAGGTAACTCTTAAGAACAAGTATCCTATTCCTCGCATCGATGATTTGTTCGATCAGTTACAAGGTGCTTGTACCTTCTCAAAAATCAATTTGAGATCTGGTTATCATCAATTGAAAATATGGGCAACAGATGTGCCAAAGACTGCTTTTCGGACCAGGTATGGGCATTATGAGTTATTAGTAATGTCTTCTGGGCTTACAAATGCCTCTGCTGCTTTCATGAGCTTGATGAATGGGATTTTTAAGCCATATCTGGATCTCTTTGTCATTGTATTCATTGATGATATACTGGTATACTCAAAAAGCAGGAAAGAACATGAGGAGCACTTGAGAATTGTATTGGAAATGTTGAGGGAGAAAAAGCTTTATGCCAAATTCTCCAAGTGTGAGTTTGGCTATATTCAGTGTCCTTCTTGGGGCATGTGGTTTCTAAGGATGGAGTGATGGTGGATCCTTCTAAGATTTAAGAACTGAAGAGTTGGGTAAGACCTACTAATGTTACAGAGGTAAGGAGCTTCGTTGGTTTAGCTAGCTACTACCGTCGATTTGTCAAGGGATTCTCTTCTGTTGCTTCCCAATTGACAAACTTGACTAAGCAGAGTGTTCCATTTGTATTGTCGGATGAGTGTGAAAAAGCTTTCAGAAGCTCAAAACTTTGTTGACTACTGCACCAATTCTTACCCTGCCAGTGGAAGGTAAGAATTTCATTGTTTATTGTAATGCATCCTATTACGGTTTGGGTGCAGTGCTAATGCAACAGAAGAATGTAATTGCTTATGCCTCGAGGCAATTGAAGGTGCATGAACGTAATTATCCGACCCATGATTTGGAGTTGGCTGCCGTAGTTTTCGCATTAAAGCAATGAAGACATTATCTATATGGGGTTAAGTGTGAAGTCTATACAGATCATCGCAGTTTACAATATGTCTTTACTCAGAGAGATTTGAATTTGAGACAGAGGAGGTGGATGGAGCTACTGAAGGACTATTATATCACTATCTTGTATCATCCGGGAAAAGCTAATGTCGTGGCGGATGCTTTAAGTAGAAAGGCAGGAAGCATGGGAAGTCTAGCTCACTTGCAGGTTTCTAGACGCCCATTGGCTAGAGAGTTCAGACTCTGGCTAATGACTTTATGAGGCTAGAAGTACTAGAGAAGGGTGGATTTTTGGCCTGTGTGGGGGCAAGATCTTCCTTTCTTGACAAGATTAAGGGAAAGCAGTTTACTGATGAGAAACTGATCCGAATTCGAAATAAGGTATTGCGAGGAGAGGCTAAAGAAGAAAAAATCAATGAGGAAGGCGTTTTGTGAATCAAGGGAAGGGTATGTGTACCCCGCGTCGATGAATTGATTCACGCTATTCTTACAGAGGCTCATAGTTCAAGGTATTCTATACATCCTGGTGCAACCAAGATGTATCGTGACTTAAAGCAACATTTTTGGTGCAGTAGGATGAAGCGTGACATTGTTGATTTTGTTGCTCAATGCTCGAAATGTCAGCAGGTAAAGTATGAACACCAGAGGCCTGGAGGGACACTTCAGAGAATGCCCATTCCTGAATGGAAGTGGGAGATAATTGCAATGGACTTCGTAGTTGGTCTTCCAAAGACAATGGGTAAGTATGACTCCATTTGGGAAATTGTTGATAGGTTAACTAAGTCTGCTCACTTCATTCCGGTTAAGGTGACTTATAATGCAGAGAAGTTAGCCAAACTTTATATCTCAGAAATTGT
The DNA here is from genome assembly GCA_027704785.1 of Solanum chmielewskii. Classification (NCBI taxonomy): domain Eukaryota; kingdom Viridiplantae; phylum Streptophyta; class Magnoliopsida; order Solanales; family Solanaceae; genus Solanum; species Solanum chmielewskii. The sequence goes on along the minus strand of JAKWIX010000324.1, from coordinate 32,377,934 downwards.
TCGATTGCACGGATTCCACTTTCCATCATATCAGATAGAGGTACGCAGTTTACTTCAATGTTTTGGAAAACATTGCATGCTGAATTAGGTACTAGGTTGGATCTTAGTACTGCATTTCACCCTCAGACTGATGGTCAGTCTGAGCGAACGATTCAGGTTTTGGAGGATATGCTTTGTGCATGTGTGATAGAGTTTGGTGGTCATTGGGATAACTTCTTACCCATAGCAGAGTTCTCATACAACAGTAGTTATCACTAAAGTATTGATATGGCCCCATTTGAGGCACTGTACGAGAGAACATGTAGGTCTCCCATTGGGTAGTTTGATACATTTGAGGTTAGACCTTGGGGTACTGACCTTCTGAGGGAATCGTTAGATAAAGTGAAATGCATTCAATAAAAGCTTTTAGCGGCTCAAAGTAGACAGAAGGAATATGAAGATCCAAAGGTTAGAGACTCGGAGTTTATGGAGGGTGAACAAGTTTTGCTGAATGTTTCGCCCATGAAAGGGGTGATGCGGTTTGGTAAGCGAGGTAAGCTTAGTCCGAGGTATATTGGTCCATTTGAAGTTTTGAAGCGCGTGGGGGAGGTAGCTTACGAATTAGCCTTGCCCCCAAGGCTGTTAGGAGTGCACCCGGTATTTCATGTGTCTTTGTTGAAAAGATACCATGGGGATGGAAACTACATCATTCGTTGGGATTCAGTTCTTCTTGATGAAAATTTGTCTTATTAGGAGGAGCCTGTTGCCATTTTAGATAGAGAAGTCCGCAAGTTGAGATCAAGGGAGATTGCATCCATCAAGGTTAAATGGAAGAATCGGCCAGTTGAAGAGTCCACTTGGGAGAAGAAGGCTGATATGCAAGAAAGATATCCACACCTTTTCACAGATTCAGGTACTCTTTCTCTCCCTTGTTTTTCTTCTTGTGATCGTTCGAGGATGAACGATGGGTAAATTGGTATCTATTGTAACGACCTGTTTAGTCGTTTTGAGCAGTAGAGTTTATTTCTGGTAATAGTTGTCTGGGTCGACGGATCCCACAACGGACCGTCATGGGTACGACGGACCGTCGAGGGGGTCCCGTTCCAAAACACTTAGACTCTGGAAATTTGGGTACTGAGATCGACTCTCTGAACTTCACGACGGAATGGAAGGACGGATAGTCGTTTGCACGACGCACCGTCACAAATATTTCCACAGAATTAACTCTCTGAACTTTGTGACGGACCTGCAGCACGGACCGTCACAGTCATGACGGACCATCATAGGCTGCGTAACCCTGACATGGTCGGATTTCTGTTAAAAGTTTTTAAGGGGTGTTTAGGACTATTCCTGCTTATGATTATAAAGCTAGTGGTCTAATGTTTATAATTCAATTACTTCGGGGTTAAAGGAGATAACCTTGAAATAAATAGTGGGTTACTTTTATCATCTTTGATACTTAATAATATGGTAATTAGGGTAAAACAAAGGGAATTTGAAAGAGGAGAAAAATTAAAAAGAAAAGAAGAGAGAAACGAGCGAGAGAAAGAGAAGAACGCAGAGTAAAGCAAAGGTTTTGGGGGATAGCTTGCTTGATCACGATTCCTTCGGTGGAGGTAGGTTATGGTTTATGCTATCTCATAGTAAACACTAAATAGCGATTGATATGTATTGGATAGTATCGTAAAGTCGTCTATATTCTTAATTGTGTGGTTGCATAATGTGATTGTATAATTGTGATAAAATTAGCGTAATGAAGCTGTTGAATCTTAAAACTTAAAATCTCTCTATTAATGATGATGTCTTGGCATAAAGAAAGCTTGATGAACTGGGAATTAATGAGATTAGGGGATCGGGTGTCACGAACCGACACGTAGTATTAGGGGATCGGAGTGTCACGTTCCGACACCAGGATAGTAGGGGATCGGAGTGTCACATTCCGACACCAGGACAGTAGAGGATAGGAGTGTCACGTTCCGACACCAGGATAGTAAGATGAATGAATATTGGGGGATCGAAGTGTCACGTTCCGACACCAGGATAGTAAAGAGAATGAATCTTGAATCATGCTAATATAGTCAGATTTAAAGAACCTGTTTCCCAAATGTGTATGGTGTGGAGGCTTGAGTCCTCATAGATGCGCTTGGTGTTGTGGCCAATGGTTATGGTACTTGTTTTTGTCACCTGTTAATTTTCTGGTTGGTTTTATGTTATTATTCGATATATATTGCTTTCTATGTTGAGTTGGCCGATGATACCTACGCAGTACTTGTGCCTTGTACTGACCACTACTTGTAATTTTCTTCTTTGTTATTTGTGGAGTGCAGCAAACGTGCCATCGACTTTAACTCGTCCTCAACTCTAGCCAGTCCTCGTCGCGTCAGATTTCAGGGTAAGCTATTGTTCCAAGCTCGGACTTGATTCTCTCTCATTCAGGTCTTGATGTCCTTGATGTTCGGACATGGACCATTTGTTTACTTAATTTAGCTTCCTAGACACTCTTAGATTTAGTAATTTGAGGATAGAATGTTCTTGTGGTGATGACTTCCAGATTTTGGGAATAATAAGTATTAAATTTTAGCAGTTATTTATTGGTTATAGTAATAAGTTTTAAGACTTCCGCATTATTTTCTGTTTATTATGGTTGAAATGTTGGGGTTTAGATTGGTTGGTTCGCTCACATAGGAGGGTAAGTTTGGGTTCATCTCGCTACTCGTTTTGGGTCGTGACAAACAATCACAAGATCAGCAAAACACATGTTCAAGTTCATCAATAAATATGTGCAATGCCATGAGATGCAATGTCAAATATCATGATGCATGTCTTTCTTAACGATACACACCCGCTGTCTCTCAGTCCGGGACCCATGGGGGACATATCTGTCCATGCATCTGTCGCGGCGCACGACACGACCCTCGATAACAGTAACCATCGCGGTGCGCTATACGTCCCTCAAATTATAATATTCATCACGGCGCGCGATACGAACCTCAAAATGATACATCCTTATACCACAATCATGTCTCAGATACAATGCAATTGACATGCTCAAATGAAAATGAGGAGATAACCATTTTTATAACAAAGCACAATTTACAGCAAGGAATACCACCCTGACAAACAACCAACAAGTCCCCAAATCGTTCGCAACACTACACAAGGAAATACACGAATTTCATACGCTTAACAAGAGTTTAGAAATCCACTTGCCTTAACCACTCGACTAATCACTCTGGGACTTGAGCCTTCCCTTTCCGTTGAGCTTCAAAATCGATGCAATCTATGCAAGTATATATATTCACAATAAGGTTTCAGAACTAACAACACTCACACTTTATAATCAAGTTCGTTATTCTTGATGTCAACTAAGATTTCAACTATTATATTTTCCAAGTTCCAAGTCTAAGGTTAAGTCCCTCCTTTTTTTCTTCAATACCAACTCTAATAATCCACCAACAATTAAATTATCTATCTTAGTATAACAAACTTAAATTATAATATGCTAACAATAGTTAGGATATTTCTATAAATTTACTCTCCAATACTTCCATCTAGTCAAAGGCTTAATCAGTAGAGGTCACTATCCTGATACATTCTCAACTTTACAAAATACAAATTTTTATATATATTTTCCTTTCCAATCACTTCCAACAACCCAATTTAATAATATTTTATTTTTATAATGTGAACAATAAGAAAAGAAAAATAAATAAAAGAAAAGAAAATATTAAAGTTGATGATTTTACGAAATGGAAAAAAAAGAATAAAAAAAATTGCAGATTTAATAATCTGCATCCAAATTTTTGCCAAACACACAAATATAAGATCATATCTTGGCAATCATTGACAATGATTAGGTTATTATTATTATTTTATTTTTTTTTGTTTACAACCATCAAAAATATTATAAAATAATTAAAATTTTAAAGGTTGGCTAATTCTCTTTCTTCTTACCAATCAATCTTATATAAAAACATATAAGTGCAACAATTAAAGAAATTAATGCGGGGGGAAGAAATTCCTGGAGCAGTTCGTAGCCGCAATGCCGAAAACCCTTCGCCCTTTTCTTCTTTTCCTTTTTTTTTAAAAATTATTTATGTACTAAAAGTGATAAATTTTACTCACTTATTTTAACATATGAGGGACAATTGGTATAGGATCTTAAATAAATCATCACATTAGCTCACTAACTATTGATTAATTAATTATCAATGACCACCCATCCATTAATTAATTCAAGTTAAGCAAATATTCAAAATTTCCAAAAATGACCTTCCGGGTCATTATATTATCCACCACTAAAAATCATGTTCATCCTCGAACTTAAAGTAAAATAAAGTACCTGATGATTAAAAAAGTTGAGGATATCTGGCACGCATGTCAGACTCTGTCTCCCAAGTTGCTTCTCTTACTGAACGGTGCTTCCATTGCACCTTCACTGAATCAAGATCCTTGGTCCTAAGCTTTCGGATTTGCCTATCCAATATAGCTATAGGCTCCTCCTCATATGTCAAGTCTAGACCCAGCTCCACAGAATCGAGTGAAATCACATGAGATTCATCCGGAATATACTTCCGAAGCATAGAGACATGGAAAACAGGATGAATTACCGACAAACTAGGTGGCAAGGCCAACTTATAGGCCACCTCTCCCACTCGGATCAAAATCTCAAAAGGTCCAATGAACCTCGGGCTAAGCTTGCCCTTCTTTCCAAACCCCATCACACCCTTCATGGGTGATACTCGGAGACATACATGATCACCCTCCATAAACACTAAGTCTCTAACTCTCCGGTCTGCATAACTCTTCTGTCGACTCTGGGCTATCAACAGTCTATACTGAATCATACGAACTTGTTCCATAGCATCTCTAAGCAAGTCTGTATCCAAAGAGTCCATCTCTGCCGAATCAAACCAACCAATCAGAGATCTACATTGTCTACCATACAATGCCTCAAATGGGGGCCATTTGAATACTAGAGTGATAACTGTTATGATAGGCAAACTCCGCTAAGGTTAAATGTCGATCCCATCTTGCACCAAAATCGATCACACACGCTCAAAGCATATCTTCCAATACCTGAATGGTCCGCTGAGATTGACCACCTGTCTAAGGGTGAAATGCCGTACTCATATCTAACTGAGTACCCAGACCATGTTGTAATGCCTTCAAGAAGTGAGAAGTAAATAGTGAACCTCGATCTGATATGATAGATACAGGAACTCCATGTAGTCGCACAATCTGACTAATATATAGCTCGGCTAACTTTTCTGTTGTATACTTCACCCGAACCGGGATGAAGTGGGTAGACTTGGTCAGACTATCAACAACAACCCAAATAGAGTCATAACCACCCACTGGGGTAGGAAAACCCACAACAAAGTCCATAGTAATCCGCTCCCACTTCCAAGGAGGAATAGGCATCCTCTAAGATACACCCCCGGGCCGCTGGTGCTCACACTTGACCTGCTGGCAAGTCAAACACCTCGAAACAAAATCTGAAGTATCTCTCTTCATCCCACACCACTAGTAATGCTGACTCAGATCATGATACGTCTTTCCCGCTCCCGGATGGATGGAATACCGAGAACAATGGGCCTCCTCAAGAATCAATCTAATCAAATCGCCTGTCCTAGGCACACAAATTCTGCCTCCGATCCGCAAGACACCATCAGAATCAAGGACAACCTCCTTAACTTCTCCTCTCAATACTTTGTCTCAAATGAGACATAATTTTTCATCATCAAACTGGTGTGCACGGATTTTCTCGACTAAAGAAGACCGAGCCTCAATAAAAGCAATAATCCCATCACTCTCTTCTGAAATCTGCAAGCGGACAAGACTGTTAGCTAATATCTGCACGTCTCTAGCCAATGGTCTCTCCTCAATACTAAGTGCTGCAAGACTACCCATGCTAGAAGTCTTCCTACTCAAAGCATCGGCCACAACATTGGCCTTTCCTGGGTGATACAGAATGGTCACATCATAGTCCTTCAGCAACTCAAGACATCTCCGTTGCCTCAAGTTCAAATCCCTCTGGCTAAAGATATACTGAAGACTCCGATGATCAGTGAAGATCTCATAATGCACTCCATACAAATAATGACGCCATAACTTAAGTACAAATACCATAGCCGCCAACTCCAGATCATAAGTAGGGTAGTTTTTCTCATGGGACTTCAATTGCCTAGAAGCATAAGCAATCACTTTCCCCTTCTACATAAACACACCACCCAAACCAACTCCTGAAGCATCACAATACACAGTAAAGTCTACACCTTCCTCATGTAGAGTCAACACAGGAGCAGAAGTCAACAAAGTATTGAGTTTTTGAAAGCTCTACTCACACTCATCAGACCATTGAAAATGCACATCCTGTCGAGTCAATCTAGTTAATGGAGCTGCAATAGTAGAGAAACTCTGAACAAATCGTCGATAGTAGCCTGCCAATCCCACAAAACTCAGAATCTCAATAGGTGAAGTAGGTCGCGTCCAGCCTCTAACTGCCTCAATTTTGGCCGGACCTACTCTAATACCCTCCTTGGACACCACGTGTCCCAAGAATGTCACAGAAGTAAGCCAGAACTCACACTTTGAGAACTTGGCATAACATTTCTCTCCTCTAAACCTCTGAAGTACAATCCTCAGGTGTCGGACATGGTCCTCCTCAGTCTTGGAGTAAACCAAGATGTTATCGATAAAAACAATCAAAAAAGAGTCAAGGTATGGCCGAAACACCCCATTAGTCAACTCCATTAATGCTGTTGGGGCATTAGTCAATCCGAATGACATCACTAGAAACTCATAATGCCCATACCGAGTTCGAAAAGTTGTCTTAGGGATATCTGATGTCCTAATCTTCAACTGATGATACCCAGACCTCAAATAAATTTTAGAGAACAGTGATGCTCCTTGTAACTGATCAAATAAGTCATCAATACACGGAAGAGGATACTTATTCTTCACTGTTACCTTGTTCAACAGTCTGTAATCAATACACATCCTCATAGTTCCATCCTTCTTCTTCACAAACAATACAGGGGCACCCCAAGGTGATACACTAGGGCGAATAAAACCCTTACACAATAAATCTTGTAACTGATCCTTCAACTTTTTCAACTCTGCTGGATCAATACGGTATGGAGGATAGAAATAGGCTTAGTGCCCAACTCCAAATCAATAGCAAAATCGATATCCCAAACAAGAGGAACACCTGGAAGGTCAGAAGGAAATACATCGGTAAACTCCTGAACCACGGGAACATAGTCCATGGGAGTTGGTTCAACACTACTATCCCGAATAAACGCAAAGTAAGACAAACACCCCATCTCAACAAATCTCTGAGCACGGATAAAAGAGATAACCTTGCTAGGATAACAACTACTAACACTCTTCCACTAAACCCTCGGAACACCAGGTATTGCTAAAGTCACAGTCTTAGCATTACAATCAAGGACAGCTTGATAAGGAGAAAGCCAATCCATACCCAAGATAACATCAAAGTCTACCATCCCTAGAATGATTAAGTCTACACAAGTGTCATACCCAGCCAAAGAAATAAGACAGGATCGATACACTCGATCCACTACTAAGGGCTTACCCACGGGTGTAGAAACACGAATAGGTACAGTCATGTTATCACATATCATATCAAATTTAGCAGCAAAATACGTAGACACATAAGAGAATGTAGAACCTGGATCAAACAACACAGACGCAGGTCGATGGCATACTGGGATGATACCTGTAATAACAGCATTAGAGGTCTTCGCCTCAGGTCTCCCGGGGAAATCATAGCAGTGGCCTCCTCGTCCACCTCCATCCTGGGTGGTACCTCTACCCCCACTCTGCTGAGCTGCAACACCACTACTAGAAACTCTATCACCTCTACCTGACTGAACTCTGCCACAACCTCTACCCTGAAGTTCTGGTGGTCTAGTCTGGAATGAAGAATTAGGTTGAGGCCCACCACGACCCTTTGGTGAAGTACACTACCGCATTAGATGATCGGGATCTCCACAAGTAAAACAAAATCTTTGACCTGGGAACTGTTGTGTGGACCCTGGAAACCCACTATAATTTCCTCGCCAGGTAGGTTGCTGCTGTGAACCGTACGAGCCCTGAACCGGGCCATAAGAACCCCTAGATGTCTGGCCACCCACAAATGACGGCATAGATTCATGAATAGGTCCCCGCTGCTGAAAAGAACCACTCACTCTCTATGATCCCCCTACCTCCAGATGAGGAACCATGAAACTGACTGATATACGAGCACTTTTAGGTTCCCCAAACTCCTCTCTCTTCATCAATTCTGCCTCTTTGGCGGCGCTCACAATAGACTGGAAAGAAGCCCCCAACCTAGATGTCTAAAACACGGCTGACCTGATAGAGAAAGTCAATCCCTTCACAAATCTACGGATCCTCTATGTCTCATTTGGAATAATGGCTAACGCATGCCTAGACAATTGGCAAAAACGCGTCTCATACTCTGTAACCGATAAACCATCCTGTCTCAGACTCTCAAACCTCAAGCGACTCTCCTCTCTCACGCTCCATGGGATAAAACGATCTTGGAATGCACTAGCAAACTGCTCCCAATTTACTGGAGGAGATCCAACTGGCAAACCCCCTGAATAAGTCCTCCACCAGTCTCTCGCTGGTCCACGAAGCTGGAGTGTAGCATATCGAACCCCATGTGACTCAGCTAATCCAACCACCTCTAGTAACTCTCGGCAGGTAGTTAGAAACTCTTGAGAGTCCTCGCTTTTCCATCCCGGAAACTGAGGTGGGTCCATCTTCAAAATCTCTCATACCTACGCTTCTCATCCTCTGTCAGAAAAACCATCGATGCAACTTGACCACCAACTGCTGGTGCAACATCATTCTGAACCGCGGGATCTACTGGTAGTTGCCCCACCGCATCCTGAACAACTAGAGCTTGTTGCTGCTCTTGGGTCTGAGCCCCCTCTCTAGTACGAGAGTCATGTGGTGTGGTAGTTGCACCACCACCCTGAGAAAAGCCCTCTAGCACACTTAACACCCTCAATAGTGTATCCCGAAGCAAAGGTGTGACTACAGGATCTAGAGCAACCTGGTCCTCTCTGCCATCAATCTGAGGTTCTGCAGAGACCTCTCTAACACGACCTCTCACCGGTGCTGCTCCACGTCCATGACCTCTGGCTACTGTCGTACTACTAGCAGGACCTCTAGCTCGAGATCTACCCCTACCTCTAGCTGCGGCCTCAACAACTGCCTCGGGAAGTGCCTCCCCTCAACCACCAGTAACATTAGTTCTAGTCCTCGTCATCTGTCAAAAGAGTATACAACAACTCTGTACTAAAGAAGTTGACTACGCACGATGAGAAAGAATGAACAAAAATAAGCTTCCTTGTAATCCTCATAGCCTCTCAAATATAAGTACAGACGTCTCCGTACTGATCATTGAGACTCTACATAGACTCGACTTGTATACACGTGAGACCTATGAACCTGGGGCTCTGATACCATTTTGTCACGACCCAAAAAAATAGGTGTGATGACACTCGTCTAATCCCACCAAGACAAGTCAGCCTAAAACCCAATATCTAACAAAGTGCGGAAGTAAATGACAATCCAACAACAATTCCTATTATGAAACCAAGTAATATTAATCCAATCCCCAAAATCAGGTTTCACGTTCACAAGCCTCTAATGTAAATATTAGAATTGAAATAATATAGAAGTCTAAAATGAAGTTTTCTTTCAAGTAAATACAAAGTCATAAACTCGAGTAGCAAAGTTCGCTTAGATGACAAGCAGCTACCTCACAATCCTCCACAAGATGCCTCAGAAACGAAGAGAATGGAAGGTATCACAAAAATTCGGGCTCGTAACCTACAAAAAAAATTGTAGAAGCAAGGGGTGAGTACCTAACCACGCGGTACCCATCAAGCAAACCTCTAAACACAAGTTAAGTGAACAAAATATGGGTACACCTCATGCCCTATCTAAACCTCCACGCTACAGCCTAACAGTTTACCAAACACACCACTCAATAACCACACTCTATCAGTTTACACATTCTCAATAATATTTCAATATTCAACAGTCACAAGCTTCACAGAGAAACAATCACAAGATCAGCAAAACACATGTTCAAGTTCATCAATAATAAAATGTGCAATGCCATGAGATGCAATGTCAAATATCGTGATGCATGTCTTTCTTAACGATACACACCCGCTGTCTCTCCGTCCGGGACCCATGGGGGACATATCTGTCCATGCATTTGTCGCGGTGCACGACATGACCCTTGATAATAGTAACCATCGCGGTGCGCGATACGTCTCTCGAATTATAATATCCATCGCGGAGCGCGATACGACCCTCGAAATGATATATCCTTACACCACAATCATGAGACAGATACAATGCAATTGACATGATCAAATGAAAATGAGGAGATAACCATTTTGATAACAAAGCAGAATTTACAGCAAGGAATACCACACTGACAAATAAGCAACAAGTCCCCAAATCGTTCTCAACACCACACAAGGAAATACACGAATTTCATACACTTAACAAAAGTTTAGAAATCCACTTGCCTTAACCTCTCGAATAATCACTCTGGGACTTGAGCCTTCCCTTTCCGTTGAGCTTCCAAATCGATGCAATCTATGCAAGTATATATATTCACAATAAGGTTTCAGAACTAACAACACTCACACTTTTGTGTGTTTAATCTTGACCTAAAATTTCACCTCAAATTTATAATCAAGTTCGTAATTATTGATGCCAACTAACATTTCAACTATTATATTTTCAAAGTTCCAAGTCTAAGGTTAAGTCCCTCCTTTTTTTCTTCAATACAAACTCTAATAATCAACCAACAATTAAATATCTATCTTAGTATAACAAACTTAAATTATAATATGCTAACAATAGTAAGGATATTTCTATAAATTTACTCTCTAATACTTCCATCTAGTCAAAGGCGTAATCAGTAGAGGACACTATCCTGATACATTCTCAACTTCACAAAATACAAATTTTTATATATGTGAACAATAAGAAAAGAAAAATAAATAAAAGAAAAGAAAATATTAAAGTTGATGATTTTACGAAATGGAAAAAAAAGAATTAAAAAAATTGCAGATTTAATAATCTGCATCCAAATTTTTGCCAAACACACAAATATTAGATCATATCTTGGCAATCATTGCCAATGATTAGGTTATTATTACTATTTTAATTTTTTTTTTGTTTACAACCATCAAAAATATTATAAAATAATTAAAATATTAAAGGTTTGCTAATTCTCTTTCTTCCTACCATTCAATCTTATATATAAACATATGTGTGCAACAATTAATGAAATTATTGCGGGGGGTAAGAAATACTTGAAGCAGTTCGTAGCCGCAATGCCGAAAACCCTTCGGCCTTTTCTTCTTTTCCTTTTTATTTTTTTTCTAAATCAATTATGTACTAAAAGTGATAAATTTTACTCACTTATTTAAATATATGAGGACCAATTGGTATAGGATCTTAAATAAATTATCACATTAACCCACTAACTATTGATAAATTCATTATCTATTACCACCCATCCATTAATTAATTCAAGTTAGGCAAATATTCAAAATTTCAAAAAATGACCTTCCGGGTCATTACAATAGCAATGAAAATTTGAGATTTTTGTAATTGAGAAAACTTCTGGGATAGGATGTAATTAGCCTCTAAATATATAAGATTTCTTTATTTTATACTATTATTTTCCACAATAAACAACTTCAATATATTACTTAATAATCTTTTTCAAATGTTCATACGACATAAATGTGTCGTTTACAATCCTAATTGAGAAAGTTGAATTCTAAAAAGAAAATCTGTTTAGCAAGGAAATAGAGAATTGCATTAGATTATGAGTTAAAACATTTAGTATTCTAAGAATATGTAAAATGTTGATATCTTTGAAAAAGTTCATCGATCTTGATATATTTTCGCAAGTGATATCTATTTTCTACAACATTATCATCTTCTTTTTGTAATATTTGTACCGTAAGCTTTGCATATGATAAAATACCAATCACTGATCAACCATTTCATAAAGATCAATTCAAAACCTTTCAAATCTCTACTGCTTCAACTATGTATAACGTGTTTTTAGTTTGCTTTGTCGGTGAATTTTGTGACACATTTCATTATTCTCTTCAATAATAGAAACACTTCTATTTATCTTAGTATTAGAATTGAAAGTATTTGTTAAAAGCTTGATTTCTAACTTCCACAACAATTAAAACAATCATAAAATCAAATTTATTTCTATACGCAATAACAAGTATCATAATGTTATATTCCAAAAATATTAAAAGTATTTATTAATATATTGATTTCTAACTCCACAAAAATAAAAACAATCATGAAAATAATTTTATTTCTATATACGATAACAATTGACATAATGTTATATTCTAAATTACAATAATAATTTTCTTTGATACTACACTCTGAATATCATATCGTAAAAGAAAACCTGGAATCTTACCCCCCCCCCCCCCCCACAAAATAACCAATATACTTATTTATTTTTCAAGTTATTATTTATTTTTTAATTTTTTTCCTCTATATTTATCAAGCCCTTTTCTATTGACATTTTTGTTTTTTTGTTTTTTTAACTACTTATCTTTCTTTCATTTGTATTTTAATATTCCTTAGAATTTGAATATAATTTTTTTTTACTGTCAAATTTTTCCTTTAAAATAGTTTATTATATTTGATATCAAGAAAATATTCTATATAAATTTTTCCTATTAAATAGTCAAACATTCTTATTCTTTTAATCACGTAATTTTATAATCTTCAAATAAATTTAAAAATATCAATACATCATTTTAAAGATTATTTTAATAATCAAGATACAAATTTAGTGATCAAATTTTCTAACAAATATTAAAGTATGTTTACACATGAATTCTTTAAAGTAGTTTTGGGAGCAAAAATATTAATTCTTCAAACACATTTTATTATAATCTGTTCAAAATTTTCTTTCAGAAATATGTCAAAACAAGTTTAGCATTTATGATTGTTTGTAAAAAGTTAATTAATAGAAACTCTTAATTTTAACACAATAATAAAAGAAAAATTACTAAACTGCACAACTTTATTTTACCTAATTCTAATATTTCCATACTTTTTTATTAAAATTAAAAAATCCTTTTTTTTACCCCCAATGATACTTTACTTACTTTTCACATTGAAAAAGTAAAACAAAAGTTTACCTTTCCCAATATTTTCGCCCAGAACTTTCCCCCTAATTTTTTAAGTTAAAAATTCAAAGCAAATTTGAAATTCAAACATTCTTATCCTTAATCATCCGGAATTGAGTCCAAAAACAGGTATATCATCTTCCCTATTACAATTTCTTCAATTTTTTCCTTTTTTGCATTTTCTCTATTCTTATTATTCTTAAAAATCTATAGTTATTTTCAAGAATTGAAATCTCCGTAGATCTGAGTTATACATCATTGCATGACAATATAGTCATGGCAAACCCATGTTCTAGCAAGAGACATTTGTTAAAGAGCAAACACACATCTAGTTAGAAAGACTTAAAAAACCCAAAGAAAAGGAGTAGAAAGCCGACACCTCCGAGTGTTCCACCAACACTACCAAAGGTGTGTGCATTTGATTCCATACCCATCGTGATATTCATATTTTTTAGTTAGTCTGATGATTCTGATTTTTACGTATCGATTATTTTGTATCAGGGTTTGTATTTTTTTCGTTAGCCTGATGATTTATATGTGTCTATTAAGTATCGTTTATTTTTTTATAAGAATTTTGTATTTATTTGTTAGTCTGCTGATTCATTTTTTTTAAGTATTGATTTTTTTCGTATTTATGTGCCCTCATGATAAAGTGATTTATGTGTTAATTTTAGGTATTTTACATATATATTAATGTATTATATATACTATTTAAGTATCAGTTTGTTACATACATTTATTTGTATCTTTATATAAAGAATAATGAAATTATTTGCTATTTGTGTATCTTTTTATGTTGCACACGAAATACAAAGATGTTTAAGTTTGATGTGTTTCTGTTATTTAGTATAAATTTGCATGTAAAATAAGGTATCAACAAATACGGAACACTGTTATGGAAATATGGTATGGACAAAGTCAAGGCAGGATATGTTAGTGATAGCGACGATCCAACAAGGCCAAAGAGCGGGTATACTACACAGGTTGTATTGGTTGATGTTGATTACATAGGTTTCTATTATGTTGAAATTACGTTAATTAATATTTTGTATTACTTCTCTTTTTCGTTAAATCCTTCTAAGTAGTTATTAATTTGAAGAATTTATTTTATCAAATAAAATTAGTTCATAGTACACCTCATACTTTATTTACACAATTATTACACTGAATGATACAAAGTAATTTAATTAAAATGTCGTTGTTTTTCAGTAAATCTCAAAATATGATACTATATTATAATCAGATTCAAAATTTTCATTGAATTATTACGAGCCTGTTCGGCTCAGCTTAAAAGCTGGTCAAACTGACTTAAAAGCTGGTTTTTGACTTATTTAGCTGTTTGGCAATACTCAAAACAGCTTATTTTAAGTTTAAAAAAACTTATTTTAAGCCAAAAGTTAAAAGTTCGGGTAAGAGTGCTTTTTTTCCCCAGCTTATAAGCTGTTTTAAGTTGACCACATTTTTACCTTTTTGCCCTTAATATTTTTATACAATCTCCAAATCACCCACATAACCCTAACATGTCTTTCTTCTATTTTTCCCTTTTCACGTGTGGATGATAGACAATTACTATTACTAATGAATAAAAATAAAATAAATCTTAAATCTTTCAAGTGATCCATTCAAATTATATATTATTAAAATGTAAAATAAGTTGCACATATAACTTAAATAAAAATTTATATTCCTCTTATAAATAATTTGTGATAATAAAGAAATATGTGAATGATAGACAATTATTATTACCTATGGATGAAACTAAAATAAAATCTTAAATCGTTCTTTAATCTATTGAAATTATATATCTTCAAAATATATAATAAGTTTATATTACTCTTATAAATAATTTGTGATGAGAAAGAAATATGTGAATGATAGCAAAATATAATTATTTATGGCTGTAAAATATAAATTAATTAACTTTTATTATGTTAATAGCTTTTAAGGGTATTTAAGACATTTTGATTTAAAAAGCTGTTTATCAGCACTTATTTGCCAAACACATCAACAACTTTTTTTTTAACTTCAGCACTTTTATCCAAACGCATAACTGCTTGTTTTAAAAAAAAGTTTTAGCACTTTCAAAAGTACTTTTTTAAAGCTGCTTTTATTAAGCCCATCCAAGCGGTTCCTAAGTATATGGTACATATTTTAGTATCAAAAAATAAAATAAGTCTATCTTTAACAATTAATACAAATTATATATATATATATATATATATATATATATATATATATATATATATATATATATATATATATATATATATATATTCTTTTTTTTAATTTTGTCAACTTTTTGTCTCCAATTATATAAGTTAATTAACAGTACATATAAATTATTTTGTAACAGTAAGATCTACAAAATAAATGATGATACCATATAAACTTTGTTCAAAGTATACCTGATACTAAATTTACACAATTGTTACACAAACTGATACAAAATAATTTACTCCAAATGTCGTAGTTTTCCAGTACATCAAAATGTATGATACTATATTACAATCAGATACACCAAATCTATAGTATTATTAAGTATATGATACATATTTTATCATCAAAAAATAAATTTGTGTATCTTTAAAAATTAATACAAAATTATGTAATGAATATATTGAGTATCGTTCATCATATTGAAGCATATACTACTCTGTATATATTTAGTATCGCTTGTTGTTTTGCATTGAATAACAAATTTTTTTTATCAGATATATTATATATTTACCATTATATGTAAATGAGATTAGACAAGTTATAAATTTGTCAATTTCTTTAAACTTTATATAATACAGTCAAAATTCAGCATTATTTAGTATCAATATACATTTTATAGCTTGAAACATTCACATGGTTTTAATCACATCATATGAAAAAGTTCAAATCTTATTAGCAAATTAATAATATCCAGAAACATTATTACACATCACGCATAAAATAAGAAGAAAAAAAATAATCATCAAGAATTTAGTATCTCTTCAACACACATGATGACACCTGTTGTTGCATCGAAATTAAGTATCTCTTCAACATCTTTTTATGAAGTACCAATGCATAGAGGATATGTTCCGAATCCAACCTCATGTTTCTTAATTTCTATGTACAATTTTAACCCCTATCAGTTCGAATACACAATGGAGACAAATTACCTTCAACAACATATCTAATATCGATATTTTTTTTTGATTTATCAATACCCAGCTCATGCCGCAAAGTACTGAAATTATATTCTTGAACGAAATGTTTTCCTTAACCACTATCCAATCAATTTTGTATGCTCATATATATCAACAATTTCCCATATTCTAGAATGTCGTAACAAGATCGTGTCACGATCCAAATCCGGGCGCGACTGGCACCCACACTTACCCTCCTATGTGAGCGAACCAACCAATCTAAACCTTAACATTTCAATATAATATCAACAGAAAGTAATGCGGAAGACTTAAACTCATTATTAAAATCAATAACTATTATTATCTCCAAAATCTTGAAGTCATCATCACAAGAACATCTATCCTCAAATTACTAAAGCTAAGAGTATCTAAGAAGCCAAAAATACATAAAAGCTAGTCCATGCCGGAACATCAAGGCATCAAGAAATGAAGAGGAAGATCCAGTCCAAGCTAGAAGCATTAGCTCACCCTGATATCCGGAGTAATGAAGACTGGCTAGAGTTACTGTTGAGTCGAAGATGACGGCACGTTTGCTGCACTCCACAAATAAACAAGAAGAAAACATAAAAGTAGGGGTCAGTACAAAACACGGGTACTGAGTAGATATCATCGGCCAACTCAAAATAGAAAACAGTATATATTAAGCAATATCATAAAATCAACTAATATCCTTAGCATGCAGCATTTACAGTTACCATAACCCTTGGTTACAACACCAAGCACATCGATGAGGACTCACGCCTCCTCATCATACTCATTTGGGAATTAGGTTCATTAGATTTGAATATATTATCATCTTTCAAGATTCATTATCTTTATTCCCCTCGTGTCGGTACGTGACACTCCGCTCCTCATATACTATCCTGGTGTCGGAACGTGACACTCCTATCCTCATTCTATCCTGGTGTCAGAACGTGACACCCGATCCATATTCTATCCTGGTACCGGAACGTGGCACCCGATCCATATTCTATCCTGGTGTCGGAACGTGACACTCCGATCCTCATATTCTATCCTAGTACCGGAACGTGGCACCCGATCCATATACTATCCTAGTGTCGGAACGTGACACTCCGATCCTCATATTCTATCCTGGTACCGGAACGTGGCACCCAATCCCCTAATCTCACTACTTTCGTTCATCAAGCCTTCTTTTATACCAAGACATCATCATTAACACAGTAGATTAGGGTTTCTTTTCAAGATTTAGGATTCAATAGCTTCATCATGCTTATTATATCACAATTACATAATTACATTCATGCAAGCATACAATTAAGCATATAAAAGGGTTTACAATACTACCAATACATATCATTCGCTATTAAGAGTTTACTACGAATAGCATAAAAATAACCATAACCTACCTCCACCGAAGATTAGTGATCAAGCAAGCAATTTCCCAAGCTTTGTTTCTCTTCGTTTCTCCTCATTCTCGTTCGACTTTCTCCGTCTTTCTCTTGTTCTTTCTATTTTCCTTATTCAAACCCTCTTTCTTTTACCCTAATTAGTATATAATTAAGAATAAAAGATGGCAATAATAACCCACTAATTAACTTAAGGTTACCTCTTTTAACCCCTAAGTAATTAGACTTATTAAAATTAACCCACTAACTTTATAATTAACAGGAATAGTCAAAAACGTCCCTTTAAACGTATAAAGAAATCCGACCCAGACTGGGATTACGCAGTCTGTGACGGCCCGTCGCGCCTGCGACGGTCCGTCCTGCTGCTCCGTCACAGACTTCAGAGACTCAATTTCTCTGAAGGGTCTGTGACGGTCCGTCACACCTGTGACGGTCCGTCCTGCCATTCCGTTACGAAGTTCAGATAGTCGATTTCAGTGCCAATTTTTCAGATTTTCTAAGTGTTCTGAAACGAGACCCTGCGACGGTCCGTCGTGCCTATGACGGTCCGTCGCCTCAGCCTATTTTTCCAGAAATAAAATTTGCTGCTCCAAAACGACTAAACAGGTCGTTACAGATCGAAGTATTCATTTTTGAATCTTCATAAATTGCGTTCTTGATTTGTTTAAAAAAGCTCGACTTTTTTTTATTCACACTCTGAAGTTTTAAATATTTGAAATTCAATAATGAGATAAATTAGTACATGATGTTTATGCATATTAGACGCTTAATTTGTTAAACGTCAACGTGAATTGTGGAATAATTCTTATCCCTTTTATTGTGCCGGAACTATTAAAAATAAGCAAATAATTAAAGTATCCGCCCACTATTATTTAAGTATCGTTATCTTATTTTAAGTATCCGGATTACTCTAAAAAAGAGATTTTAGGTAAATATGGATAAAATAGGGATACAATGTAATTTATCCCTTAGAGTATGTGATTTGCCTAATTTTTACTTTTAAAAATATCTTTATGGGTCTATTTTAAAAGTAAAGACATGTACAGATTCTTCTAGATTTTTATTTTGGTCATTAATGATACAATTATTGTTTCACCCTTAAATACTATTAAAATTACTAAAATGCCATTGTTTATTAGATATTTTTGGTTTAATGAAAATTTCACACTGTTAAAAAAATCTATAAAAAATGTGCGTCCAAATTAAATTTAACATCATTATTAGGATACACATGTCATTAAAGAAAATATATTTGATTGTATTGTTATTATAATTCTATTACCACTTTTTTGATGATCTATTTGTTTCATTTTATGTGATACAAGTAATTTTAGGAAAATCAATGAAATATCTTATATGGTTCTCACATATTTTTAGTTGTCATTTTACTGTGATTCATAATACTTCTTAGTTTTTACGTTATTTTCAAATAATATATGTAATTTTTTTTTTGTTTTGATAAAAATAAGGGAGTCAACGAAATTTCATTATGTTTTTTGAATATGTTTTTATAAAAATATCTTAAACTGTTACATTGCGTTTTTAAGCTTCTTTTTTATGTAATTTTCAAATATGTAACAAAATAGATATTAATATGAAGAGTTAAAATTTTCAAATTATTATATTTCATTTTTAATATACGACTCCCTCCTTTTCGATTTATATGAACTTATTTTTTAATTTAATTTTAAAAAAATAATTTCTGAATTTTAATTTTTTTATATATCATATTTAAAGTCAAAAAATTAAAAATATTTCAATAAACAAAATTTTAATATACATTTAAATTTTAGTTTTAATTTTCTCTGATTTCACCTAATATTATGCTTGATATATAATTATTAAGAATTAATCATAATCATAATTTATTTACTTTTATATAATAAATAGACATCATAATAACTAATAAAAAAATAAAGAAATAACAAAATTGAGGTAATAACTTATAAGAATAATTAAAGATATTTCTAGAACTATTTGATTTTCTTGTTATCATTCTTCATAGATTTTTGTTTGCATGAAGTTACATGTTTTCCTTTGATAATTATTCGCTTCATATATATAAATTTGTTTTTAGAATTACTTATTCTTGAAAGATTTTTGTTAGTATGAAATTAAATTGTTAATCTTGGTCGTCTTTGATACAAATATATCATTCTATTCATTTTTATTTCTAAAGTTACTTTTTAACATTTTTTTTTCTTTAATTCCAATCTAATTTATATTATTAATTATATCACACTTATTTATTTTCAAGTATATTAATTAGAACCAAAATAAAGATGACAATAATTAATTCATGATAAATTTTTATATAAAAAGTAATATTTTTAAATAAGCATAATGAATTGAAAAAAATATTAAGAATTAAATTAAAGTAATAGTAAAATAGAGTAATAATAAAATAGATATCACAATAACTCACAAAAGAAAAAAAGTGAAGTAATAACAAAATAAGTTAATGGTAATAATAATAACTTGAGAAGTTTCTAGAACTATTTAATTTTCTTGTTATCATTATTGGTAGATTTTTGTTAGTATGAAATTACATTTTTGCCCTTGATCATTATTCACTTCATATATAAAAAAATATATCTAAAATTATGTATTATTTTTCTTAATAGATTTTTATTTGCATGAAATTACATGTATGCCCTTGGTCATCCTTCACTTTACTCTTCTATATAATAGAAAAATAAAAATATATATATTTCTCATATTCATGACTCAAAAAGTCATAATTATATATCTATTTATGGAATTTAACCTATGGCTCAAAATGTCATAATATTATTTCCATTCATGATATTTAATTTATAATGTAAATTTCGTAGACAATATATAAATAGCAAGCCTTACTAATGTTGGAAATCTCATTTTTTTTCAACAACTTACCCCAAATCAAGTATTTTGTAAAAGACAAACGTAATAAATCACAATTCTTATCTTGTATTCACATTTTAAACTCTATATAATTTCCCCTTTAATTTTTGTAATATCATATTTGATGTAATGATCACAAAGTCAATTTATTTTCTACTATATAAAGAGATCACTAACTATGAACATTTAACATTTCTCTATCTCTACTCATCAATCGAAAGGTGTGTAAAAATCTCTTTTATATATCTCTTTTTCTCTTTGTCTTAGTTATTTCTTATATAAATTGATTGGTAAACAAATATATTAAGACTTTTTCTTTGTGTGTTTTTTTTAATAATTTTTTTATTGAACAAAAATTTAGCAAAGAAAAATGACAGATTCTGGGAAAAAACAAGTTGGAGAATCATCGACCACCCCAATAAGACAAAGACCTTGCACAAGTATGATGTGGAGAAAACTCAACAACTTGAAGAGTAAGAACAATTTTATTTACAAAACTACAAATAGAAAATTGAACCTCCATGTATGTTCAAGTTTTTAAGTTTTGTTTGCTTAAAGATATGATGTTATTTTCTTAAGAGATATGAGTGATTAAATTAAAAACTCATTACCGGTATGGTACTTTATTTTTTTACTTTTTTGCATTAATTTATATTGATTTTATGTTTTCCTTTTTTTCTTTAATAATCTCATTCATATTTAGTAAAAGATTTATATTTTGATTTTGCAATTAAATTGTTTTTAACTGAATTGCTAAAATGATTCAAACATAGTTTTTTTTGGATGATTGATCTACTGTGTACATACAAAAATGGGTTGGATTATTCATGCTTATTCATTAAAAAGTTTACCATAAAGAGATGTGTTTCTTTAATTTTAATGTCTTAATGTTTTTTGCTAACACATACAGAAAAAAAACAATTACTTTCGGATTGATATGATACCTTTTTGAGGCTCAACTAATTTAAATTTACATCAAAATATCTTAACTTGGAGTCTTAGTAATTCAGATTTGCAGAGAAAGAATTACTTTAGGTCCAAGTAATCAGTATTTGAATTGGAATGTCCTACTTTATGACCCAATTAAGTCATATTTTGTATGAAAAAGTCTCATGTTGGGGGTGGGGGTGGGGACAAGTTTCAAGCAAATACGAGGCATCTCTTAAAAAAGATAAATACATAGTTATCACTCCTCAATACCTAGATCAGTATATAATGCCTACTAATCTAAATTCCATTGGGAATTAGGTTCATTTTAGTGGTAAAATCTTCTCTACCGAGGACAACTTTAATTCTGCCACTAGAACCAGAGATCCTAATTAATGATAGAACTTGCTTACCAATTAACCGTATATTTTATTATATTAAAAAAGGTTTTATTAATCTTTTCATTTTTAGCTTTATATTTTATAAAAATATTAAGTTAATAATATATTTTCTTGTGCATATTTTAATGAAGATTTTTCGAGGAATGTCAACGTCCAAGCGAAGACCAGCAAAACAAATTGGGCAGAAAAGTTGGGCTTGACTCTAAACAGATTATGGCTTGGTTTCAAAACAAAAGATCGCAAACGAAGGTAATTCTAATTAATTAGTCTTTTTATTGATTAATTATACTTAATTGATTTCTGTTTTTTATTTTTATTTATTATTATTATTATTATTATTATTATTGTTGTTGTTGTTGTTGTTGTTGTTATTTACTTCCAATGAAGAGTTATTATGTATTTTTTAATAATTGATTAAAAAAACTGTTGTGCGGAATTTGAGATAATACGAGAAAATATAAACGCGAAAGAACAAGACAACAGATTTACGTAGTTCACCAATAAATTGGATACGTCCATGGGAAGAGGGGGAGCAGTTTTATTATGGAGAGGCAAAAAACAGAATTACAGAATAGGGTTTGCCATAGAGTCTATATATAGTGCTAAGCTAAGCCATAACAGGCTTGGGCCCAACATACAGAATTGACAGATTCAAGGCATTCAACAAATCTCCACCTTGACTTGAATTGTCCGAACAGATTCTTTAGACGCACTATGATAGTGGCAGGCCTCCCCCTCTTCCTCAGAATTGCCCCGCAGGACAATTAACAGCTTCTGATGTTGAGCAAGTCCAAACAGTGTTGAAACTTGCTCTGTGGAACTGGCTTTGTGAACATATCAGCAGGATTATCAGCAGTTCCTACTTTCTTCACCTTGATTCTCTTCTCACTTCTCAGAAAATGATACTTACGTCAATATGCTTGGTTCTCTCATGATGGACTTGATCCTTTGCTAGACAAATTGCGCTCAAACTGTCACAATACACCGTAGCCTGATCATGATGCAGACCAAGATCACTAACTAGCCCTTTCATCCAAATCCCTTCTTTTGCAGCCTCTGTCAAGGCCATGTACTCTGCTTCCGTAGTAGACAAAGTCACTGTAGGTTGCAAAGTTGCCTTCCAACTGACGACAGATCCTCCAAGGGTAAACACATAGCAAGTCATCGTTCTTCTTGTGTCAACATCTCCAGCATAGTCAGAATCAGAATAGCCAGTAACCAAGCACTGAGTATCACCTCCATAAATGAGACCAACGTCAGATGTACCTCTAAGGTACCAGAAAATTCTCTTCACAGCCTGCCAATGTTCTCTCCCTGGTTGTCCCATGAATCTGCTCACTACACTGACTGCATGTGCTAAATCTGGCCTTGTACAGACCATAGCATACATCAAACTTCCTACGGCACTGGCATAAGGGACTCGTGACATATACTCTTTCTCTTCTTCTGACTGTGGAGCGAACATGGCAGTGAGATGGATATTGACAGCACTGGGGGTATCAATAGGCTTAGATGAAGACATGCCAAACCTCGCCAAGACCTTCTGAATGTAGCTTCTCTGTGACAAGAAAATTTTCCTTCTCTCTCTGTCTCTAATGATCTCCATCCCTAGAATCTTCCGAGCGGCTCCCAGATCCTTCATCTCAAACTCAGCACTATGTAAACCCTTCAGCTTCTGAATGTCATACTTCTTCTTTGCAGCTATCAGCATATCATCTACGTAAAGCACCATATAGATGAATAAATCATCCTTGAGCCTATTGTAGTAGACACAACAATCATATGAGCTCCGAGTATAGCCCAACTTCACCATATAGCTGTCAAACCTTTTGTACCACTGCCTTGGACACTGCTTAAGTCCATATAAGGACTTCTTCAACTTGCAGACGTGATTTTCCTTCCCTGGAAGTTGGAAACCATCCGGCTGAGTCATGTATATCTCTTCCTCCAACTCTCCATGTAGAAACGCTGTCTTTACATCAAATTGTTCAAGCTCCAGATTCTGATGTGTAACTATCGCTAGTAACACTCGGATGGATGTATGTCTGACCACTGGTGAGAAGATCTCATGGTAGTCCACTCCCTCTCTTTGGTTGAAACCTCTTGCAACAACCCTGGCTTTATACTTGACTCCTTCTGCTGGTGATATCCCTTCCTTCTTCTTGAAAACCCATTTGCAAGTAATAATCTTTCTCCCCGAAGGCTGTATGACCAGATCCCATGTCTGATTCTTGTGTAGGGACTCCATCTCATCTCCCATAGCAGCAAACCATTTTTCAGAATCAGGACTTAAAATGGATTCTTTGTAAGTAGAAGGCTCAGATGTATCTACCTCTTCAGCAACCTACAGTGCATAACCCACCATGTCCTCAAAACCATACCTCGTAGGTGGCCGAACTCCAACCCTCCTTGACCGATCTTGAGCTATACTCTGATGGAAATCTGATGGCATAGATTCTGGGATATCAGTTTCTGTCTGTGGCTCTTGATCCTCATCTTCAGGTTCTTTTAAATCCCTCTCGTTCTGAATGACTTGAAACTCCACCTGTTTATCAAGACTCCCAGTTTTTGACGTAGTTGTAGGCTTCACAATGGTTCTAAGCAGAGAACTTTCATCAAAGACAACGTTCCTGCTCATAATAACCCTCTTTTCTGCTGGAGACCAGATTCTGAAACCTTTCACTCCATCTCCGTAGCCCACAAATACTCCCTTTTTAGCTCTTGGTTCTAACTTACCTTCGCAGACATGATAGTAAGCCGTACAACCAAAAGCATTCATATTTGAATAATCAGTAGCTTTTCCTGACCACATCTCCATAGGTTTCTTGCACTGTATGCCTGTATGTGGTCCGCGGTTAATCAAGTAGCAAGCTGTACTAACCGCTTCTGCCCAAAATCTTCTATCTAGCCCAGCATTAGAGAGCATGCACCTTGCTCTCTCCAAAAGTGTTTGATTCATCCGCTCAGCTACACCGTTCTGCTGTGGTGTATTTCTGACTGTACGATGTCGAGCAATCCCTTCATCCTTACAGAATTGATCAAATTCAGACCAGCAGAATTCCAGCCCATTATGAGTTCGCAACCTCTTGATCTTCTTCCCTGTTTGATTCTCCATCAAAATTTTCCACTCCTTGAACTTCTGGAAAGCTTCACTTTTATGCTTCATCATGTACACCCAAGTCATGCTTGAGTAGTCATCAATAATGGACACAAAGAATCTGCAGCCTCCCAAAGACTCAACACGGCATGGACCCCAACAATCAGAATGAATATAATCGAGTGTGCCTTTTGTTTTGTATATGGCCTTTGGAAACTTGTTGCGATGTAGTTTTCCAAAAACACAATGTTCACAAAACTCTAGGCTCTTAACCTTATGACCAGCAAGAAGATCCTCCTTTGACAGAATTTGCATCCCTCTTTCACCCATATGACCAAGTCTCATGTGCCATAACTTAGTCATATCCTTCTGGTGAACTTCTGATGATGCAACATGGGCTGAACCTGTAACCGTGGAACCTTGTAGAAAATACAAAGTACCATGCATGACACCTTTCAGAATCAAATTTGAACCCTTCCAGAACCGCAAGACTCCATCTTTTCCCGACCAGTTGAATCCCTTGCTGTCCAAAAGACTGAGAGATATCAGATTTTTCGTCATCAATGGAACGTGCCTGACCTCGTTCAATGTGCAGAAGCTACCGTCATGTGTCCTTATCTTGATCGAGCCTGTCCCAACCACCTTGCAGACAGAACTATTGGCCATCGAGATGCCGCCTCCGTCTATCTGCTCATAAGTCGTGAACCACTCTCTCCTGGGACAGATGTGATAGGATACCCTAGAATCGAGAACCCACACATCTGAATGATTAGTGTGCTCATCCGCAACTAGGGCAATGTCTTCTTCAGAATTGGTGTCTTCTTCAGCAACAGAAGTAGACACTGATTGTTTTTCCGATTGCTTCTTCTTCTTCGGACAATCAAATTTCCAATGTCCCTTCTCCTTGCAGTAATTACAAACATCATCCGGCTTTGCACCCTTCGACATCTGCTTATTTTTCTTTCCGTTGTTTTTCCTTCCCTTTCCGCTACTGGTGAACAGACCGGAAGGCTGTATGTCCGTACTTGTGCCGTTAGCCTTATGCCGTAATTCCCTGGTATGAAGGGCCGATCTCACTTCTTCCAGCGACACAGTATCTTTCCCAACAATGAATGATTGAACAAAATTCTCAAACGACATTGGGAGAGATACTAACAGAATCAGGGCAGCATCTTCATCCTCGATCTTCACATCGATATTACGCAATTCTAATAACAAAGTATTCAATTGCTCTAAATGTTCCCTGAGTTGTGTACCTTCAGCCATTCGTAAACCGAATAGACGTTGTTTCAGAAGCAGCTTGTTGGTTAGAGATTTTGTCATGTACAAACTCTCCAGCTTCAACCACAGACCAGCAGCAGTCTCTTCATCCGACACTTCTGTGATGACGTCATCCGCGAGACACAACATGATTGTCGAGTGCGCCTTTTCCTCCAGAATCACCATCTCAGGAGTAAAGACGGCGTTCTTGTCTTTCGACAACGGCGCCCAGAAGCCTTGCTGTTTCAACAAAGCCCGCATCTTGATCTGCCATAAACTGAAATTGTTCCTCCCTGTGAATTTGTCGATTTTCACGTTCAAAGCAGACATCTCGAATTCTCCAAGAACACAGATTAACCGAGAGGCTCTGATACCAATTTGTTGTGCGGAATTTGAGATAATACGAGAAAATATAAACGCAAAAGAACAACACAACAGATTTACGTGGTTCACCAATAAATTGGCTACGTCCACGGGAAGAGGGGGAGCAGTTTTATTATGGAGAGGCAAAAAACAGAATTATAGAATAGGGTTTGCCATAGCGTCTATATATAGTGCTAAGCTAAGCCCTAACAGGCTTGGGCCCAACATACAGAATTGACAGATTCAAGGCATTCAACAAAAACAAAAAAAAAAGAGTAGATAAAAGTAGAGACGACTCCATGGCAAGACTATTGAATCGCTTTGGTTAGGCCCCAAATTGCTTCTCTAAATTTTGTTAAAGTTTTTGCATGTGTAATTAAATACAACAAAATTCTTACTATATTAGTTCATTTACTTCCTCACCTTTTTAATTTTGTTTCCCTCTTTATACAACTAATTCTATTATTGATGTAGTTTACTTTTATTTTTCTGAATCAGTTATTTATTTCTCTTATTGAATTTATCAATAGATTGGAAATAAGTTATTTGCCTCAGTAATATATGAATTTGATTAAAAAAGTTAAAAGTATTTTTATTCAGCCTTCAATTCAATTGGTAACTCATTAAAAAAAGTTATAGAATCATCTTTAACTATTCAAAATGAATAAAGTCCATTAACATTTTCCAAAACTTATCAAGAAAATTACTAAATGGTCATCATGTTGTATTTCTATTGGAGTTTGAGAATTTAGTTAAAGAAAAACACATCTTACAAATAGAAACTAATGCTTTTTTTTTTTTGGAATTCGTTGATGAATGAAAGTGATCTTAAAATATTAAATGGGTGGGTTGAACTAGTTTGAGACTAGTAAAAGTGGGATGAATAGATGAATGAGAGTGTTATAGGTTATTTGGGATGAGTTGAGCTTAAAATGGACCACTACCCAATCTCCCAACTTTAACCAAAAAACTCCTTTTCTTAGTTTTTTTTTTCTTGTTATTTTTCCAATTATCATATAAACTATATTTTTTCTTCATTATGGCTACATTTGACATCTCAAGTTTTAGTAAAATCTACAAATATTATATCTTTTTCGAATCTCACTTTGTGTGATTTTATTAGATATATATCAACCAACTTCTAAACCTGCTACCTTCAGTAGCACCCCAATTGATCCCCATGAATATATGGGTAGTCAAATCTTTCAAAATTTGATTGTGGTGGATAGATAATATTTTTGTGGGCTAATTTTTTTGACCCATGCAGAAATAATCCATCAAAAATATACATTGCATATGAGAAAGAAAATGTATGTTTGTTCATGTGAGAGCAAAAATTTGAACTTTTAAGCAAAGATGGAGAAAAGATTAATAATTTTTACACATTTTTCTAAAAAGAATCAATTGTAGTTCTGGTCCTTTAATTATTATTTACATATACCTTCGATTAATGAAATATGCACTTTTGATTCTTATTGTAAATATTCCCAAATTTATTATAATTATTGATCTCCCCATGACTTAATTAATCAAGTCTTATATTAAGCTTGTATTGTTAGTTCATATTTAATGATAATATAGTATTGAAAATAGTTCTTAAGACATACAACTTTACATAACAAAATTAGAAACACACATATCAATTAAATTTCAATATAAATGATTTTTTTTCAAATATCAAAAGGACCATAGTCAAAATGTTTCTAAATTTTAGGAATGAAAAATGATATTATCCCAAGATTTTGTTTGACTTCCTAGATATATGTGATTAACTTGTGTTAAATATATATTTCCTTAGGCAAAAGATGACAAATTAGACAACTATACTCTTCGAAAAGAAAATGAATTTTTCCGTTGTGAGATTATGGCAATGAAAGAGAAGAAGAAAAATAATATGTGCCCACAATGTGATGGTCCATCAATTGGAGAAGAAGAAAGAATGCGTATTTTAGAAAATTTGAAAACGGAAAGTCAAAGGATGAGAGGGGAGGTAAACCTTTAATATTTTTGCTCTTTAATTAATATTTGTCCATGTTTAACTGCTAATGCTTCTGCTAAATTTGTAGATTCACAACCTTCCTCTTATCACAAAATTTGCAAGAATCATTACCTTTAATTTCATAAATCCCCCAAGGTGTAATATAATGTTCAATAACATTATATGAGAATTATACTTAAACTTGGTGCTAAACTAGACACTACATACATACAATGCTCTCAAAATATCCCATCCACAAGAAGTCCAATCAGCATCAGCGTACATGCGAAGTTTGTAGTCTGAGTTGCGAAGACTTGAAGTTGATATAACTTTAACAAAACCTTTTTCTATTACTAAGACGATAAGCAGTTCAAAGAACTTTTCATAAGTAAATTCAGGCAAATAAAACTCCCAATAAGGGATTTAGCTTGAAAGGGTTGGTTTGGAATATAAAGGTTTAAAGGTCTGTTGAGAAATAATCTAATTTTGGAATAGTTTTGAGCCTTTGTCGCTATAAGGTGAATTTAACTCCTTTTATAGTGGTATTAGGCCTCTATAGTGAGGTTAAGTCGCAATAAATGCAGAAAATTTCTAAAACAACTCAATATTTTGCAACCTTGTGTTAAGGAAGAGCGGGGGGAAACCGAGAGTGAGTTTCTTCTATTTCCATCATTTATGGTCTGCCCAGGTATGTTATGTTCATCCA
Organism: Solanum chmielewskii; assembly: GCA_027704785.1. Lineage (NCBI taxonomy): Eukaryota > Viridiplantae > Streptophyta > Magnoliopsida > Solanales > Solanaceae > Solanum > Solanum chmielewskii. Next base: position 32,348,550 of record JAKWIX010000324.1, on the reverse strand, counting down.
TTCATATTTTATATCACTGGAGTTGGCCGATGATCTATTAGTACACTTTTGAATTTTGTGTATTGATAGTTCATTTGTTCTTTCTCTTTTTGAGTATATGAAAATTTTAAGCGGCTTTTTCGCAACCTCAATTGTGATTCTAACACTTACTAAAACCAAGTGTGAGCAACTTCTTCTGAGCTACTATAGATTCCTCCATTCCCTCTAGTTTATTTTCCAAAATTAGACTCTTATTGTTTTGGGCTTGCATCTCCACATCCTAGACAATGTAGATGTTTGGTATATGAGTTTTAGTTTCTAGGGTGTTACTTTCGCAAGGTTTGGGGATAATGGTTTTTATTTATGATATTGTTGAAAACTACTCCCTTTTTGTTGTTTAGTTGATGTTATGTTAGTAGATAGTTGGTTCTATCATTCCAGGCTAGTGTTGGTGCCTCTCATGAAGGTTTAGGTCACAATTTGGTTGTTTCATTCTAAGACTCGGAGATCTTGGAAATGATAAAATTGTGAGAGTAGCCTTGCTCCTTATAAAACTTTTCAAATGCCTTATTTTCAAATTCTCCTACATAATCACTTCATATAGAAGTAATGTAGTATCAATGTCTTTCTGTACTTTATCACAGAAGAATTCTAATTTTTTTAAAGTATCGTCTTTATGATCAACAAATATAACCCAAATAAATCAACAATGATAAATGCACATATTTTTTTATCGATGCTCGTAGTACATACAATATCTTTTGAAATAAAAGAATTTCTAGTTTTCTTTCCCTTTCGACATGCATGGCAGATATGGTATTTTGTATGATATTGCTTGGGCAGTCCAGATATGTGTAGCTTGTTTTTAAATAAGACACATGCATGAATGACAAAATTCCTTATGCTAAAATCCAAGGATTCCTAATAATTAGGCTAGAAAATGTGTTCACTTATGCTTTAGATGGAGTCTAGGACGGATACATTTTTGTCTCTAATTCCAGCCAGTAGTGTTGTTTGGGTGTTTCCTTCAATAACACGTCATGATTTTTAAATCTTACTTTAAGCTTCGTGTCACATAGTTGTTCTGTTCAGAAGATTGTATTTTGATCTTTTCACAAGAACAAGATAAACATAAGTAATATTGCAATACTCATTAAAAGTAAAATTACCTTATGCCAATTACAATTCCTTTAGAGTTATTTCCTCGTTTAAAATCATCAATAAATTTAAATAGTTTTTTTGTTGCCTGTCACATGATTTGAACATGCACTAAGAAAATATCATTTTCTTTTTGACTTGTTGCGGTGGTCCTATAATTACTTTTTTGTTAGGTACCCATGGTTACTTGATGAGTTCTTTGGAGTTATATTTGAAACTAGTAGAAATAGGCTTGAGTCTCCAAACCCATCTCGGTAAATAAGAAAAATGAAATTTGAATGCGTAATAGCAAGACTGAGAAAAGGGCTATTCAGGGGAAGATTTGTCGATAAAATATTTCTTACTAGTTAACTTATTGGTAAGAGGAATAGGGTTGTAATAACTCTCCACACTCTAACATCATAAGATTTTATTGATGTTTCCATTTTTACTTCCCAACTAGAGAAATGTTTCTCATTGAAACAACGACGTGTTATTTGTCAAGTTCCTTTTTGAAATAATGATTCAATATTAACTTAGTTTTACATGATCTTTTCTCACTTCATGTTAGGAAATAAGTTACGGATCTTGCTCTGATTACAATTAAAAATTCAAGAGGGCATGGGGGTCAATTGTCCTTATTCATCCCTTTTATGCCGACTGGGTGTTTTTCGTAGTTTACTTATGATATACGCAAAACATCTCAACACACATGCAAGAATAAAAATGCGAAATGTAAATTTGACACCAAATATTTTTATATTGGTTGGGATAAAATATTTTTTTCTTATTTGAAATGTTTAAGATGGATACTGGGATTTTGTGGCTATCATATTTTTTACAATGCTTCTCATTTCTCTCTTTTCCTTGGCTTACTCATAGGATTCTTGCAAAATTTTAAGTGAAAATGATATGCTTCATTTTTCTATTCATGATGAAATATATAGCTTCACTTTTTCTATTTTGCAGCACTTAAGAATATCAAGAATCATCTCAAGTTCTCGTGGAATATCTTTTGGGATAGATTCAAATTTGGCACCACTGAGTTCTACTCTTGGATCTCTACCAGATTCCTCAAATGATTACTTGTTGAGCCAAATTATATGTGGATCTCCCATTCCTTTTGATCAAGAAAATAATCATAACGAAGACAATAAGGTTCAAGCACAATTAATAAATAACAATAACATCCCAATTATGTCCTCATTACCACAAGGAAATTATGGTATTCATCGTGACAATAGGGGAAAATCAATTTTTGATATAGTTGATGCTGGTATGAAAGAAATGCTTGTACTTTTGGATGTGAATGATCCTGTTTGGGTAAAATCATCTGGTGATGAAAGGTGTTTTATACATTGTGAGAGTTATGATAGAAAATTTCCAAATTCATATCGTCCTTATAAATCATCCACTACTCGAATTGAATCATCAAAGCATTTTGGAGTTTTGCCAATGACCGCAACTGAGTTGATCCCAATATTTCTTGACCCGGTAAGTTTTTTTAACGTTTTCATGCTATAACAATTTAGTTTACGAGTGATATTGTATACTTTGGGCTTAGGCTCATACGAATTTAGGACATGTTAGAAATAGGGTCTTAGGTTTGTTTAGTTATACATAGCAGAGTAAAAACTGTGTGTGTTAGCCACTTTTTGGACTATTGTTGAAAACTTCAAATTTTTTTAACGACTTCAAATTTATAATTATTTTTTCAATAGGCCATTTAAGTTTTTAATATTCTCCCATACAATATTGATTATGATAAGTTTAAATGGAGCCACCAACATGAGCAAAGAGTATTTAAATAACTACTCTCATTACTTGAAATTATTTTGAGGTGAAAATGTTATTATTTAATAATTAATTATATATTTAAAATAATTGAGTTTGTATATGCAGATCAAATGGATGAACATGTTTCCAACTATAGTCAAAAAAGCTAGGAATATTGATGTTATTAATCCTGCGAATATTGAAGTCTCTATACAATTGGTAAATTATTAATTATTTTGAATTTTTCCACTAAATTCAAATAAATATTAAAATTGTTTCTTAAAATAATATAGTTATATTTTTGTTGTTGAAAACAGATGTATGAACCATTGCATACTTTATCTCCTTTAGTGGAAGCTAGAGAATTTTTCATCATACGTTGTTGCAGAAAACTTGATCAGACAAAATGGATAATGTTTGATGTTTCATATGATTTATTCGAAGAGACCCAAACTAATGTACCTTCGTATTCTTGGAAATTTCCTTCTGGTTGTGCAATTCAAGATTTGGGCAATGGAGGAAGTATGGTAAGAATAGTATCTCTCTCTGCATTTTTTATTTAAAGAGGCAATTTAATGTATTGACCTCCTTCCATACCAGGGTCCGGCGAAAGGCCAGACCACAAGGAAACACAACTGTACCCTGCATTTTCATAAGAGGTTGTTTGCACAACTCCAACCATTGGAAGATATATCACTATTTACATGTAGATTATTTTCAAAAAAGCATGTTACATAATTAAAAGTTATAATGTACCGATGCGTATATTATGATGTCTATTTGTCTTCATATGATAGAATTATAATCAAACCTATCTTAATTCTCGATTTATCAGATTTTAGATCATTATGTTATGTTTTTCATGTTTCAAATATTTAACTTTTGGACGTGTGATAGGGACTTGTTAAAGTGTCCTCATTATTGGAACAATAAATGATCTTTTTGTCTCACAAATAACATTCCACATTCCCCGCGAACACTATTAGAAGTTCTATTTAATGCATTATATTCATAACTATACTTTTTTACATGTGCTATGAGAGTCGACAAACCTATGAGTATTATTAATTTAACAATGTTGAATCCCGACCCATGTTATATTGTTCAAGCCTAGATATTTAAATCTAAAGCAAAAGAAGATGAATAGTTTTCTCCTTTTACTATCTTAAACAATTTTCACCTTATAACATACGCTATTATGTTCCAATAAAAAAATTTCCAACGTTCCATCTAATTTTTAATTTACTTTCGTGATTATTCCTTTCCTTATAGGTTACATGGATTGAACATATTCAAGTAGATGATAAAAATCAGGTTTATGATATTTTTAAAGACTTGGTGTATGGTCATCAAACATATGGAGCTGAAAGATGGATTGTTACACTTCAAAGGATGTCAGAGAGATATAATTTTTCAATGGGTGCAATATTTCCTACTGAACATGATCTCAAAGGAGGTTCGATTTTATATCTCCTTCTTCATATATTTATGACTTCAAATATTTTTATATTAGAAAAGATAAGCATCTATGTAAAAGAAATTGTCACCTCAGAGCGGCTTGAATTAAAAAGACAATCTTGGTGGAGCTTAAATCCATCCCCTTTTCTTTGTTCATTTGAAATATAGCCTTGATTTTAAAAGTGTGTTTGGTGTGGAAGATAACTTTTTTTAAAAGAAAAATGTTATTTTTCTATGTTTGACTGGAGAAAATATTTTCTAGCTAAAGGGTTTGAAAATTTAATACCTCTTTTATTTTTAGGTAATTATCTCAACTTTTAACTTGAAATAGTCATTTCTAAAGAAAATATTTTTCTACCAAAGAAATGGGAAAATGATCTCTTTTCACATTTTCTTGGGAAGCCTTTTTCTATAACATTATATCAACACTTTAACAATACTAGCAATTACTATCATCTTCTTACACTCAAATATCATCAAAACACTATCTGGTTTGCTAATATTATTATCAAGGATCAATTTCCATTAAATGTTTTAAAATATATTTTTTTTCAAAACAAATTATTGTCTAAAAATTAATTTATGTCACACTATGCACACCCTAATTGATAAATTGATAATAATTTTCCTTTTTTTTATATAAATATTTTCAGTGGTCTATGATATTCCAAAAGGAGTGAATAATTAGATGAATATATCTCAAAAGATGGTGAAGAGTTTTTTTGAAATCCTAAGCATGAAAGATGGATTAGAATTTTCAACTTCATGACAATTGAATTGTGGAGAGAGGGTTTCAGTAAGAAAAAATTTAGAAATTACCCAACAACATGGCTTCATTTCCACTGCTGCTACTTCTCTATGACATCCTCTTTCATTTGAAACTATTTTTAATTTCTGAAAGATGACAACACAAGATGTCAGGTATGTATCAAACCTTCTTTATAATAGGGTGGTTTGTTTCAAATATTTTATTTAGTTGATAAATACAAATTTTATTATAGAGAACATGTTAATATAACATAATATTAATATAAGTTTCAAATAAAATTAGATGTTATAGTGAAATGTTGATGTTGGCCATAGATCTGTCAGTATGCATATTTGCACCGTATATTCAATTTTAGTGCGATAAACCACATCCTATAGAAAATATTTTTTTAGTATTCAACTCTTTATAACTTATTTAATTTCTAACCAAATGACCCCTAAATGTATCCTTATCGATTAACTTCTTCAATCCATGTGTTGATTTTAATGTGAAACTTGCAAAATTAAAACAAATATGAGAACCTGAACTTATAACATTAAAATTAGAATAAGTTCAATGTTAAGAATCTTTGAAACCATTAAGATTAAATCCTCAATTCTATTTGATGTGTTAATATTAGACTCATTATCTACATGTTCAAGTGTTACCATTAATTGTGCATGATTTATTTTATTTTATTATATGGTTTACAATAATCATCTAATGAACAAATTTTTCACAATCAAATAATGAGTTTGTTTATCATCTGATTTTGATTAATATTTTTTTATTGCTAATGGGATGTTTTGTACTGTGAAAATAATGTTTTTGAGAAAGATCGAGTAAAAACAGGAGCTTCTCTAGAAAATAATATAAAAATCATTCATGTATATCTGTCAAATTTATTTATTTATTCATTTATATATAGTTTTCTTCTTTAATTATCAGGATATTTCACTCTATCTAAGGATAAATAAATGTACTTATGATTTGGATTCATCTTGTATTCACATGTAAAAATATCAAAATTTCTAACTGGTATCTACTCCCTCCCTTCTCCCACATTTTTTAATCTGTGATTATTATATTAAAGATAGTTTTACTACACATTGAAAATCTTCTTCACATTATTATAACTTTTCCTATTATAGCAAGTCTTCATTTTGACATATTTTCTGGATTTATAATCCACTTGATTTTCTTTCTTTTTATTTCTAGGTGAACTATGGTTAGCAACATTATTGTATATACATTATTCGATGGAATTAGAGATGAAATTTTTGTTGTTTAGCTTCATAAATTATCCCTCCAAAATTCTTATTAATTTCTTCTTAGTGCTTATACTGTTTTTCCTTAAATTGTTGTAATGTATGCAGTGCTATATGCCAAAAGAGAACAAGTTACTTCTTCAAGAGTCAATCATCGATGAAATGGGAGCTTTTTTAATCTATGGACTCATAGATTTATCAACATATAATTCAATTGTCGATGGTAGTGATGCAAAAGAATTTGCTATTTTGCCATCAGGTATCATCATAAGTCATGACGGTCGCCTCGGCTCAGATAGGAACAATAATGGAAATGTACAAAATGGTTCAATCTTGACGCTGGTTTTGCAAGAATTAATTTGTGCCAATAGTCATTTGATCTCTCAACAACAACAAATGGAGGCAATGACTTATATTCATAACCTTTTGAGCTCTACAGTATTAAAAATCAAAGCAACATTATGTTACTCTGATTAAAAATTATGATGGTTTATTTTGATGTTGTTATTTTATTTTATTTGAGATTCTAAAACTTAGACAAACTAATATGTTTGAACATTAATGTATTTAATTATTATGACATATGAAAATCTCAAGACCGTGAGATATTGCTATTATATTTCATATTGATAGACAAACTTTTGAAACTTATTATTTGTTTGATAATTTAAGTTTTTGTTGTAATGACCCGGATTCGAAAGTTCATTTATGAAAATTTTTAATAGTCATTTAACAATAGTTAATTAAAATGGGAGTAATTTGTATATTATTAATAATAATTGCTGTAACGACCTGTTAGTCGTTTTGAGCAGTAGAGTTTATTTTCTGGTAATAACTGTCTGAGTCGACGGATTCCACGACGGACCGTCATGGGCACGACGGACCGTCGAGGGGGTCTCCTTCCAAAACACTTAGAATTCTGAAAAATTTTGGTACTGAGAACAACTCTCTGAACTTCGCAACGACATGGCAGGACGGACCGTCGTGGGCACGACGGACCGTCACAGACTCTTTAATGAATTGAGTCTCTGAACTTTTTGACGGAGGCAGCAGGACGGACCGTCGCAGGCACGATGGGCCATCACTGGCTGCGTAACCTTGACTGGGTCGGATTCTGTTAAATGTTTTAAGGGGCGTTTTGGACTATTCCTGCTTATAATTTTAAAGTTAGTGGGTGAATGTTACTAATTCAATTACTTGGGGGTTAAAAGAGATAACCTTGAATTAATTAGTGGGTTACTTTTAGCATATTTTATACTTAATTATATGGTAATTAGGGTAAAAGAAAAAGAGTTTGGATAAGGAAAAATCAGAAAAAGAGAAAGAGAGGGACGAACGAGCGAGAGAGAGGAACGAAGAGGGAAGCAAAGCTTTGGAGAAGTAGATTGCTTGATCTCGAATTCTTCGGTGTATGTAGGTTATGGTTTTTATGCTACTTCATAGTAAACTCTTAATAGCGAATGATATGTGTTGGGCAGTATTGTAATGTCTTCTATATGCTTAATTGTGTGCTTGCATGATGTGATTACGAAATTGTAATGGGTTGGAAAGATAAGGTTGTGAAGCTTAAACCTAAAACCTTCTTTGTTAATGATTATGCCTTGGTATAAAAGAAGGCTTGATGAACTAAAAGAATGAGATTAGGGGATCGGGTGTCACGAACCGACACGTAGTGTTAATGGATCGGGTGTCACGAACTGACACGTAGTGTTAATGGATCGGGTGTCACGAACCGACACGTAGTATTAGGGGGATCGGGTGTCACGAACCGACACGTAGTATTAGGGGGATCGGGTGTCACGAACCGACACGTAGTATTAGGGGATCGGTGTGTCACGTTCCGACACCAGGATAGTAAAAATAATGAATCTTGAATGAGGTTAATGTACTCACTTTAATGAACCTATTTCCCAAATGAGTATGGTATGTAGGCTTGTGTCCTCATGGGTGTACTTGGTGTTATTATCAATGACTCTTGTACTTATTGTTGCTACCTGTTGAGTACTGTAGTTGATGTTATGATATTATCTGATATATATTGCTTTCTATTTTGAGTTGGCCGATGATATCTACTCAGTACTCGTGTTTTGTACTGACCCCTACTTGTATGTTTTCTTTAGATAATTGTGGAGTGCAGCAAACGTACCGTTGTCCTCAACTCAACCGCAACTCTAGCCAGTCTTCATCACGTCAGATTTCAGGGTGAGCTATTGTTTCTAGCTTTGACTAGATCTTCTTCTTCACGTCTTGATGCCTTGAAGTTCTGGCATGGACTATCGTTTTAGTTATTTTAGTTTCTTAGATACTCTTAGACTTAGTAATTTGAGGATAGATGTTCTTGTGGTGATGACTTGCAGATTTTGGTGATAATGATAAGTTTTGAGTTTTAGAAGTTGGTTATTGATTTCGTTAATGAGTTTTAAGTCTTCCGCATTATTTTTCTGTTTATTATGTTTGAAATGTTGGGGTTTATATTGGTTGGTTCGCTCACATAGTAGGATAAGTGTGGGTGCCACTCGCGGCTCATTTTGGGTCGTGACAATTTCCCATATATATATATTAACATAAGTTATTAGGGTTGACATTTTTAGATCATAATATAAGTGGAAAAAATTAGAAGAAGACGTTTTTTTTTTGTTTTTTTTGGTGGCGGCTGTTGCGATGGTATTGCATGCGTACTTCAAGTAAGTCATCAAAATTGTTAATATCTTGTTGTATTGTCTATATTGATATGAGTTATATTAATGTTATTATTATAATATTGGTTATAGAAGAGAAATCAATAATCTGGTAATGTAATTATATTGAACTTGAGGAAATAATATTTATGGATAAAAGTACGTAATTTCAGCAATAATTATTTCCAAAAATTGATCCATTATAATGGAATATCACTTGTGGTTAATATACAGATTGAAGCGAGGTCGGTGACTATTCTGTATATGTGTAGTATTTTAGTTAATCTTAAGTTGAATAAATAACTACTTGACATATTTTTCTATTTATTATGTTATTGTAATAACAATGTTTTCTTTGATAAAGAAAGCAGAGAAATTGAATTTAATATCTTATGTCAACAGTTTCTTGGTGGAAAATTTTTAATGGCTAATGTAATCAATGGATAATGATTATGGGTAATCATTAGGTAATTTGTGGATTTAAATGGTGGATGGTAAAATTTTTGAGTTACAAACTACATTATAAACTAAATTTATTGATATATCGAAATTTAATTCTAAGCTTGAAACTTGGAAAATATGAAAGCTGACATGTTAATTGACATTAAATTTAGGAATTTGATTATAAATTTGAGTGAGTTCAGTGTCTAGACTAGACAAAGAGTAATATGTGTGTTGTTAGTTTTTAAATCTTATTGTTATTATTAATTTGAATAGATTGCTTTGAGTTGGAAGTACAGCGAAAGGGAAGACTTAAACCCCGGAGTGATTATTTGACTATTTGAGGCTAGTGGATTTCTAAACTCAAGCTAAGTGTATGAAATATGTGTATTTCCTTGGGATATATGTGTTGGAGTAATGGGACTTGGTGATGAGTTGACTTGTCCACATTGAATCATTCTAATGATGAAAACAAAGGGTAGTAAAAGGGAATGTGAATAATTGCTTGTGTGTGATGTATTAATAATGGAGAATGGTTTGAAAGGCTTGTTGAATCATTGTTGATGTTGTTGTGAATTGTGCAATGTTATGAATATGGTCATATTCTCTTTATTTGTGTGAACATGTCATTTGCATTATTTTGAGACATGATTGTGACAAGTGTTATGTGCATAAAGAAAGAATGAGAACTTAAAGAGGATGTACCATTTCGAGGGACGTATCGCGCCCCGCAATGGATACTATATTTCGAGGAACGTATCGCGCGCCGCGATGGTTACTATTATCGAGGGTCGTGTCGTGCGCCGCGACAGATGCATGGACAATATATGTCCCCCATGGGTCCCGGACTATGAGACAACGGGTGTGTATCACTAGGTCAGACATGCATCATTATACTTGACATTGCATTCCATTACATTGCACATACTTATCATTAGTGAACTTGATATCGTGTTTTGCTGATCTTCTGATTGCCTTTCTGTGGAACTTGTGATATATCAATATTGAGCTTGTTATTGCAGATATATAATTTGTTGAAGGATTGTTTTTGAGGATATGTAATTTTTTAAAGTGATGTTGTTGAGGATATGTAATTTGTCTATGTGTCGTTGTTGAGCTACGTGCTATGTAAACTATGAGCTATTAGGTTGGGTTGATTTTAATGCATGTTGTAGTTGTGGAGGTTCGGTTGGGGGTTGTAGGAGTACCCGTATTTCATCCCCTTAGCTTGTGTTTAGAGGTTTACTTGCTGAGTACCGTGTGGTTTGGTACTCACCCCTTGCTTCTGCAAATTTTTGTAGGTTATGAGCCTGGATTTTTGTTGTACTTGTCATTCTCTTCTTTTCTAAGGCTTCTTGGAGATTTGTGAGGTAGCTGTTTCCATCTTAGCAGACTTTCTTCTCCATAATTATGATCTTGTTCTATTCTAGAAACAAGTTCATTTGAGACTTGAGTTTTTCTTTTGAATCAATTGTAATACTTTAGAGGCTTGTACACGTGACTACCAGGTTTCGGGGGTATAATGTATGTTGATAGTAAATTTTCCGCATTTTTATTGTAGGTTGAATTTTAGGCTGACTTGTCTTGATGGGATAAGAGGAGTGCCATCACGTTCATTTTTGGGTCGTGACATTTGTTTCTTTGGCCAAATTATCGAAGTGCTTAGACTTTTGTGATTTTAAAAAATATTTTTTTAAAAGTAGATATTTGTCTTTGGCTCATGAATTTCCGAAAACACCTTTTCTGGTAATTATGTTTGTCCTTTGCCAAGTAACCATTTCAAGCGCTTCTTATTTTGCAACACTTTCTCTGCCCCCCCCCTCTCTCTCTCTCTATATATATATACACACACACACACACACACACACACACACACACACACATATATAGATATATATATAATAAGGATCATAGAGGAGGTGATGTGTCACCTCTATGGCCTCCATTCCTTTTTATCTTTTTTTTTTAATAAGTAGTTTGTTTATTAATTAAAAAATTCAAGAATATTTATTATTGTAATTTAAAAAGAAGTGACGTGACACCTCTCAATGGCTTAGGATTCTATTTATCTTTTTGGTGTTTTTTTTTTGTTTTTTTCATCAATCCATTTATTAAATAATTAAAAAAATTAATCATATTCATTACGGATAATTATATCATATGAAAGTTGAAAAAAATACCTCAACCTATATGTGTTCTCTAATTAAATAACGTGTCTCCTCAACTTCCTTCTACTTAATTCCTATATGATTTAGACCATCTATAAATACTGTTCATCTATGTTGTTGTTGCATGTTCGTTTATAATAGATAGGCCGAAAACATATTTCTGGTTTTCTCCAACTTCATATTGATCGTATTATTTTTTATTTATTTTTCAGCTTTATGAAAATTATAGATATATTTTATAAAATTTATTTTTGTATTACAATAGCTAAACAAGAGTTTATCAATATGAACTATGAAAGTTTGAAGGCAGTGTAAGATTCGTTTAAGGAGATTATCAAAACTTAATTTACTACAAGTCATCAAAATGATGATCAAAGTATAATGGCGAGGAAGATTCATCGAGAGTTTCTTAGATTATAATTTTAAAAAAAAATAGAAGTTTCAATAATTTACAAAGGGATAATGCACAAGTACCCCCTCAACCTATGCTCGAAATCAAAGAGACACACATATACTATACTAAGGTCCTATTACCCCCTGAACTTATTTTATTAATAATTTTCTACCCCTTTTCGGCCTACACGACACTATATTGTGGGCCCAACGTTGGTTGACTTTTTTTTTCTTCAAGCTAGTCCCACGTGTGTGTCTCTGGGATTTCGGGCATAAGTTGATGGGTACTTGTGCATTTTCCCAATTTACAAATAATCGCATGCATTTATTGTTGATTTTATAAATTTCCAATAAATAATTTATCCATCAAGATATGTAATCTTCAAGAACAAGATTATATTATAAAGCACATTTTTGTATCAAGGGCAATATGATATTCAACTAACTGTTTTGTTGCTTAAATATATTTTTTTGTAATATTTTCATCATATATACAATCTTTTATCTTTTGAAGATATTTTTTATTCTCCATCGATATATAATACGTATATAACATGTTGATATGACATAATTGCAAGATTTATTTATCATTTGTTAGTTTCATCCGCTTCTTTTCATCCAAATTTAGATAACATAACACATTTTTTTCTTTTATTGAATTTGAATTGACTAAAAAAGAGATGAAATCCTCTCCATTAAGTTTTTGTTTTGTATTTGTTAGGACTTATGTAAAATTAGTCTATATATATGATAGTTGGATACAATTTTCACAAAACATATATTTCTTTTAACTTAATGAATTTTTCCGAATGAATAAGTTTCTTCTGACAGTATCCATTTGCAAACACATTTTCTTAAGTTAACAAATCCTAAAAATAGAAATATAATTATACATAGAGAAAATTGATATTTGTTAAATTAAATTGATTATGAAACATAGTTTATTTGTTTGATAATTAAATTTTCAATAATATTTCTTACGTCTCTTAAATTACAAAAAAAATAATTCCTCTATTCACATTTTCTACTTAAATGACAGATCTCCTCTACTCCTTTCTATGATTCTTTTCATTATCTCTACATTTAGTTTTCTCAAAATATAATGACTTTAAATTTTTGTCTATAATTTACACATCAGATATTCAAGGTTTACATGTAGAATATTTTCACGAATTGATATATTTTTTCTCTATTTGTGGTTGCAAGCTTTTGATAACAAAATATACTTTAATTTTAATTTTTAAAAAATAAATAGGTAAATAGTACTGTGTTGCGTTGTTATTTTTATTAGTTGGTTGGTCGATCTCATGACTTACAAAAATTATTATCTATTCGTATTTTTACATCAGTTTCATTATTTTATAATAATTCTTGGATAATTAACATGTAAAAATATCAAGTTTCCTTTCCTATACTAGTCATCTCTAAATCTTAAATAGTTCATAAACTTTTTTTTGTCAAAAAATTCACAATCAATTTTTTGAGTACGTCCATGGTTATCGATAATAACACATCCACTTCTGAGGGAACCAACACCACTGGAAGAGATACTCGAAGTTCCATGTATGTGCATCCCTCAAATGTTCATTTTTATGAAGCATTATATCAATCCTTGATAGTAGGTTTGATGCAAATCTTTTCGGTGAAAAACAAATTGGTCTTCATCGATGGAAGTTGTGAGAAACCAAATACAAATTTACCTCAACCGCGTCATTGACAGTGGTGTGATGACATTATAAAATCTTGGATTTTAAATTCATTGATTAGGGAGATCTCCACAGTGTAGAGTATGTGAATGATTTTATTCAACTTTGGAAATAATTAGAAGATAGATACATTGTGAATGATTTTGTTAAACTTTGAAAAAAATTAGAAGATAAATACAATCAAACCAATGAGAAATAATTGTACAGATACAAAAGGAAATCAATGACCTCACACAAGGCCCGTTGGATGTCATTATCTACTATACAAGGATGAAAAATTTGTGGGAGGAATCGAACACTTTGAGTACGAAAATTATGCAGTTTTGTGTGTGTCGCTCAAAGGATGTTATGCATAAAATAGAACAAGATAGACGTTTGATTCAATTCTTTATGGGACTTAATGAAGTATACACAATAGTGAGGGTAAACATTCTCATGATCATTCAACTCCCTTCCATAAGACAAATTTTTCCCTTGTTGATTCAATAAGATAAAATGTAGAATTTATATCGACTAGTCAAATGCTGATAGATTTAGTGTGTTCAAACGCAAATGTTGTCAACAAAAAGGTTCATTTTGGAAGGTATGTCAGAATATACTATCATGGAATTAACTATAAAGATGGCAACAGTAGTTCAGGAGGAATCTACTATTCATGCAGCAGTAACAATTCAAGAGGAAACTACTATTATGAAAATAGTAGTAGTAAAAATGCTATAGTGAATGCCTATTATAGAAGGACAAGACACACTAGGGATAAGTGCTACAAGTTACATAGATATTCTCAAAGCAATAGTAATAAATGCAAGTCAGGGAACTACAATGGTGGTCAGAACTTTAGGTAACTAAGCTTAAACTTTAAAGGAAAAAGAGTGATGGAAAATGAGCATGGTACTACAAATGATATGATGTCTTCTCATGGAGAAGAACTACCATAAGGTAGTAATCAACCAAGTGTTAGATTTACTATCACACCTGATTTCCCATTTAGACATACTTACACCTGATTTCTTAAATTCGCGCGAGAAAAACATAGCTAATAATATCCCCTCCTCTCCATAGTGTATCAAATAACTTCATTATATGTTTATTACTCCACTATTCTGTAATTATCCTTATATGTACAAGTATAGAAATAGTGTTGAGAAAACAAGTCCGGTGAGTTTTCTTCTTAGGCAGTTGATTTAAATGTGCCATTTACTTGCATAACAAATCCATTGTTATTATATAGCTCCTTATATCATCATCACTATCTTAAAGCTATTAATCCAACATCTTATACTACTATATGTAGTTCTGAATCTCAAAAATGATTATGACCAAAAAAACAATAATCTCAAATATTAAATAAACTATGTGAATCAATTTGTATATTTATGGGTTGCAGCCCAGGGTAAACTGCCTAGCATGGGTCAATCCCAATTGATATAGAAGGGTGACTGTAAGACCTCGCAAATGGCTTAGGTAAACTAGAGACTAACATGGTTTTCATGATGGTCTAAAATCCTAAATACTCATATTATGTGATATTGAGGAAGTGTCTAAGAGTTTAGGTGCATTGGAAGTCAAACGTCAAGAGGCGTCTAAGAGGTTTGACGACTAAATCACCTATGTGCCTCATACGTGGTTATATGTGTTTATGTGTCATTCATGAGGTTTTAAGGTCCTTAAATGAGTTATTATAGCATATATAGGCTGTGCGTTGATTTTCGTGGTGTTTGGATGTCAAACGTCAAAGAACGTCCATGACGTTCAAAAGTGTTGCCTTAAAATGACCTTGTGGTCTAGGCATGTTTCGTCGAGTTTTACATGTATGTTTTGTATGAAATTCATGTTACAGGTACAAAACATATATGATCATGTTTGGGTTTGAAACGTCCGGGAAAACATCCCCAAGGACCATCCAAGGGACCTTGAGGAAGGACCCATGTTAGTGGCCGAAACTGCCTAAGGAAGTCCCACTTACGGATGACAAACGACGGCTTGTGGCCTGGTCAACGCCCGTAGGTCCTGGGCGTCGTTTCGTACTTATCTTGGTGATCTAAGCTACCAATTTCAAGTCTTTGAACCCATTGACGGAGTAGAGATATATTTATTAACTCTTAAAACTATGAAAACTTATGTCATTTTAACTTTAATTTATGTGACATATTTTTCTCTGCAATCAATTTCCAAAGAATGATGTATTAATATATTTAATAACATTTTGATTTTAAAATATACATTTTATTCTTAGTAAGAAGATTTATAGTCATATGAATATCCATGGTTTGTTATAGATCACACGTTTTAAAAGTATTTTTTTTTTTTAAAAAAACTTCATTTTAAGTCAAATAAACTTTACATAAATCGAAATTGAGTGAGCACAAACTTTCGTTAAGTTTTTTTTTTTAAAAAAAACTATTTTTCTTTTTAACAAAATTTAAAATGAAAATGCTAAACCTTTTTTTCACAAGTATATTTTATATTTTTTAAATCAATATCTAGACAATAATAACAAAAATTTTAAAATAAAAATGTAATAAAGTAACGTAACTCTGAAAACTCTGAAATTCAAGTATTAATATTAATTGAGAAAATATTAATTTATAAATTTGTAAGCATTCATAATCTTATATTTATTATGCTTTTTACTCTCGACGATTGAAACTAATTTATCATAATTTAAGATTGTAAGAAGTAGAAATCAAGACTTAAAAGTGCAATTCACTAGTATAGGAAGGTCAATTCGTAGTTTATCTAATGTGAAAATTTCCTAAGTATATGATATATAATTCTATGACAACATTAATTTTTGTACCATATATTCATACTATTTGAAAATTTATCCCGTTAATTGATTATATATTTTCTTAAACTACGATTATGCGTCCATTGTTTGCCAATTCTTAAATTATCAATTCTATATTCTTTTTTTTTATCTCTTTAGAATTGTAAAATTTATTTCACAAATTTTAAATATAAAATAGATACTATGTTGGAGATAAAATAGGTTTAATAAAATTATGTGACTACTTATGTTTAGAAAACATTATATATTATTAAAAATGAAATTACATACATAGAACTAAGATAAAATAAATATTATTTTGGAAATAAAATAGGTTAATTTAAACTATATAAATACTTATGTTTAAAAAATATTATATATAATTAAAAAGGAAATTACATACATGGAAGATTGTAGGATTATATTGAATACGTTGTAGTAGTAATAAACATAGATGAACGATTCATATTGTCAATAGTATAAAAAGAAAAATATTTTTCACATTACGATTATAGGGAAAAATCTCAAATATGTCATTGAACTTTCAGAAAAGACTCATTTATGACATCAGTTCAAAAATTTGCTCATTTATGTCATTACTTTTAAATAAAAGGTCTATTCATGCCATTACTTTTTAAAAGTGGTTTTGCAAGACCATTTTTTACATGTGTCTAATTCTAATTCGGCTACGTTATCAATTTTTAAAATAAAATAATAATAATTCTGAAAAAGAAATTGAATTTTTTTTTTGACTTTTTTAATTTAAAAAATTGATGATGTGGCCGAATTAAAATTTAACACGTCATCAATTTTTAAGTAAAAAATTAAAATTCTAAATAAAATCGAATTAATTATTTTTTGATTTTTTTAATTAAAAAATGATGGTGTGGCCGAATTATAATTAGACACGTGTCAAAAATGGTTTTGCAAAACCATTATTAAAAAATAATGGCATTAATGGGAATTTTCTTTAACAGTAATGGTATAAATGAGCCAAACTTTTAACCGATAGCATAAATGAACATTTTCTGAAGGTTTGATGGCATAATTGAGCTTTATCCCATTATTATAAATCAAACCAATACAAATTGAAAATAAAATAAAATGAGCTTGTGTAACGACCTGTTTAATCGTTTTGAGCAGTTGATTTTTATTTCTAGAAAAACTGGCTGAGTCGACGGAACCCACGACGGACCGTCGAGGGGGTCTCGTTCCAAAACACTTAGAATTCTGAAATTTGGGTACTAAAATCGACTCTCTGAACTTCGTGATGAAGTGGCAGGATGGACCGTCACAAGCATGACGGACCGTCACAGGCATGACGGACCGTCACAGGCCCTTTAGTAATTTTCAGTCTCTGAACTTTACGACGGCCCAGCAGGACGGACCGTCGCAGGCACGACGGCCCGTCACAGGCTGCGTAATCCCAGACTGGGTCAGATTTCATTAAATGTTTTAAGGGACGTTTTGGACTATTCCTGCTATAATTATAAATTTAGTGGGTTAATGTTAATAATTTAACTACTTGAGGGTTAAAAGAGATAACCTTGAATTAATTAATGGGTTAATTCACCATCTTTTATACTTAATTATATGCTAATTAGGGTAAAAGAAAGAGTGTTTGAATAAGAAAAAGAAAAGAACAGAAAGAGAGGGAAAGAGAAACGATCGAGAGAGATACGAACGAAGAGGAAAAACAAAGCTTTGGGAAATTGCTTGCTTTATCACGAATCTTCGGTGGAGGTAGGTTATGGTTTTTATGCTATTCGTAGTAAACTCCTAATAGAGAATGATATGTATTGGGTAGTGTTGTAAACCCTTCTGTATGCTTAATTGTATGCTTGCATGAATGTGATTATATAATTGTGATGAATAAGCATGATGAGTCTATTGAACCTCTAATCCTAAATTTACCTTGTTAATGATGATGCCTTAGTATAAGAGAAGGCTTGATGAATTAAAGTAATGAGATTGATGATGCCTTGGTATAAAAGAAGGCTTGATGAATTAAAGTAATGAGATTGATGATGCCATGGTATAAAAGAAGGCTCGATGAATTAATAGAATGAGATTAGTGGAGCGGGTGTCACGAACCGACACGTAGAATTAGGGGAACGGGTGTCACAAACCGGCACGTAGAACTAGGGGAGCGGGTGTCACGAACCGACACATAGAATTAGGGGATCGGGTGTCACGAACCGACACGTAGAATTAGGGGATCGGGTGTTACGAGCCGACACGTAGAATTAGGGGATCGGAGTGTCACGTTCCGACACATAGTAATAGGGGATCGGAGTGTCACGTTCCGACACTAGGATAGTATGATGAGGAACGGAGTGTTACGTGCCGACACGAGAGGAATACAGATAATGAATCTTGAAAGATGTTAATATACTCAATTTAATGAACCTAATTCCCAAATGAGTATGATATGGAGGCTTGAGTACTCATGAGTGCACTTGCCGTTATTTGTCAAAGATTCTCGTACATGTTGTTGCTACAGATTGAGTATTGTAGTTGATTTATGATATGATCTGATATATATTGTTTTCTATTTCGAGTTGTCCGATGATATCTACTCAGTACCCGTGTTTTGTACTGACCCCAACTTGTATGTTTCTTTCTTTGTTATTGTGGAGTGCAGCAAACGTACCGTCGTCTTCAACTCAACTGTAACTCTAGCCAGTCTTCATTATACCGGATTTCAGGGTGAGCTAACGCTTCTAGCTTGGACTGGATCTTCTTCTTCATGTCTTGATGCCTTGAAGTTCCGGCATGGACTAGCTTTTTAGTTATTCTAGATTTCTAGATACTCTTAGAATTAGTAATTCGAGGATAGATGTTCTTGTGATGATGACTTCTAGATTTTGGGTATAATTATATGTTTTGAGTTTTTAGAAGTTATTTATTGATTTTGTTAATGAGTTTTAAGTCTTCCGCATTGTATTCTATTTATTATGGTTAAAACGTTGGGGTTTAGATTGGTTGGTTCGCTCACATAGTAGGATAACTGTGGGTGCCACTCGCGGCTCGTTTTGGGTCGTGCCAAACTTTGTATCAGAGCATTAGGTTCGTTGGTCTCATCACACAAGAACGAGTCTAGTAGAGTCTTAAGGAACGGTACGGAGACGCCTTTACTTTTCTTTGAGAGGCTATAAGACTTTAGGAAAATTCCATTCTTTCTTTCTTTCGTGCTATTACTTGAATCCAATTGGTATATAGGTGATACAAATTGGTATCTTACCATCATCACTCTATTTCGCAGATGGTTAGAGCTAGAGCACACACCGCGCCAACACCAACACCGGCAAGACAAGAAGCGTCTGAGCCAGCCACTGG